>JBBPDJ010000004.1:10215733-10232740 GCA_037974625.1 Cucumis cinereus | reverse complement strand
GAAAAGGTTAAAAGTTCATGGATCAAATTGAAGTCAATTCCATAATTCGGAGGTAAAATTTGCTACTAGTTATAATTTTATGTTTAATATGTTCAATGATTTTAAGAAAAATGTTGAGTAAATTAGAAGTTATTAATTAACAAATTTGAAAGTATAGTTGCTTGTTTTATGTTTTTAAACTTCATTAAATTACGAGCAATGATTAGGTGCGTCTTATGATGCACCTATCTACATGCTCTCATCTTTCTCCCACATAAAATCAAGATTTTTTTTTTAAAAAAGGTAATTTTTAATTTCATTTTTGTGTGGTGGAGGGATGGAGAATTACTTAGATGAGTGTATTCAAAATGTACCCAAATTTTTTCTTAAATTATTAGATATAATATTGAAAATACAACTATAATCCTATTAAGTAAACCAGGTTAAGGAGGTATGAGAGAAAAGGTTACTAAACTTATAATTTAACTTTATTACCATTTCACATTTTGGTTAAATTATGTGGATAGTCACCAACAAAGTTTCCAATAGGCTTATAACTTCAAAAAGAGATTAATAGAATTGGTTTTTTTTTTTTTCAATAATGTTTAACAAATCAATACACTTTTAATTATGTTCACAGTAAATTTCTGCTTACTCTATATATTAAATATCAAGAGAAAACATCAATTTTGACTACAAATTTGTTAGTTTGTATCAATTTGTACTAAGAAGTTTCAATTTCATGCAATTGGACCCTAAACTTATTAAATGTTACCATTTTTCACGTGAATCAATTTTCGCTAGTTTGCCTACTAGTTTTAACGTAAAATACGGTTAAAATCTTCATAAGAAGTCTAATCGTCAAGAGTCGACACTACCCTTCGAAAGTGTTAGACTCTATATATAATATATGAAAGACCAAACAAGTTTCGATGGAATGTTCAAATGATAAGATACCTGATTGCTCAACAAAGTAGCTTGTTAATTTCAAAAGAAAAAAAATTGCGAAAAAATAAAAATAGAAATAGAAATAACTAAAAACAAGCAAATCTCAACTAATAGAGCGTAATAGTGACCACAAGATTAGTAGTTCCAATTTCCTTCGTCTCTTTAAACAAAAGAAAATTATAAAAAAAAAAAATTTAAAAATTTTAGAATCACTCACGAAAACGTTCTAGTTTGTGTTGGAGGGCGGCGGCTTGAGAGATTAAATGGAAGGAGAGAACAAAAGAAATTTGAAGTTTATGAGAATCCAAATAAATTAGAATAAATGTAGATGTATGAGTCAGAAAAAAGTGCCAGAATAAGCACAATTCTCTAATATATTACAACGTATGGCTTTCACATCCATAACACAGCAAACAAAACTGCATGTTTCAGTTTTCATTCATATACACTGCCGCATTGCCGAAACATGCACCAGCAACGACAACCACTAAATACAGGCAGAGGTTCACCAACTTCTAAATCCGACTTTATCATTTACAATCAGATTGCATACAATTTTCACACCAAATCCGACCATACAACGTTGTCACAGCTGAAAAATGGACTGTTGTATGCTTCATTTATCAGGTGACACGAATGTGCAGGGGACCCTACTGGATTTCGGCGTTGTCCAGGCTCAAAATGAGGAGGGATCTCAATTCTATTTGTACAAGCGTTCATCAGGTTGAAACCAGAATCTCAAGTCCTTTGGCTCGTAGTAGCTTCCATCGACCCCCTCGAGCGCCTTAACTTAAGTTCGAGATCAATGAGGAAGTAGCATTTTGTTTGCTCTCTAACATACCGGACATTACCGTTCAATTTATTGAGAAGTCTACGTGACAGGTTTAGGGCCAGGCCTTGTTCTGAAGTCCACTGTTGTCCTCCTCCAACCATATCATGGATTAGTTCGTGAGGTAAACCTTGACCTGGATGTGACATTCTACATACAAATAAAATAAAATAAATTCAAGTCCCAGTTCTTTCAAGACTTGTAGCAAGATCACCAAGAAATATGGATTAAAGAAGTGATCAACACTAACAATTCAACCATGATATGACCAAACAGAGAACATTTATTGAAAAATCCCGGCATCACTCAAAACGGTGCTACTTAGTTTAAAATTTATAATGATTTAGTCTCTAATCTTTATTATTATACAATTTGATAGATGTCATTAACTTTTGTAACAATTAAGTCGGTAAAAATAATAGCCATGTGTACTTGGACATACATTAGAATTACAAATGAAGCATCATATCATCAGTAGAGGAGAATAGAATAATACCCATGAATACAACAACGTTTTTTCTTGTGGCTGTCACGTTGGTTGTATTCATGTGCCTGTCATACGTTAGACTTACATTACACCTTAATAGATATTTTTTCATAGTAGGGACTGACTAGTTACAGAAAAAAAAAATTAAGTTCATCAAGCAACCTTCACATCAATTGAATCAAAACCCAATGAAGTACATGATATGTTCATTCTCTTTCAACTTCCATAAAACATATACAAGAAGGCCATACAAAGAAAATATACATTTAGAAGAGTTACTAAAGTACCTGATCTGCAAGTGAATATGCTCATTTCCATCTTGTATAAGCTTCAACCCAGAAGAAATTTTGATTTCAACCCAGCCATCCAGAACAGGCGCGTACTGCACTATGTTAAGTAAGAAATCTGACAAAACCATCTGAAGCTTAATTTGGTCGCCACAAAGAGTTAACGTTTTGATTTCTTCTGGAATTTCATGAAAAAGTTGAATGTTCCTCTCTCTGACAACAATCATGATTTGACAGATAATAGCATCCAAAACACTCCCGAGGAGAAAGTCTTGTCTGTTGATCTCTACTTGGCTGTTGAACCAGGGGGAAAATCAGTGGAGCGTGGAACAGAGTTAAGCAGGCTATAGAGATACAAAAACATAACAAGATCATTGATAATTCAGGTTCAATCGAGGCTAAGATAACTGTGCACTTTAAGGAACAGCAACTGTGAGTTATCTGCCAAAGAAGTATATTCTTCAGGTATAGAGGAAAACCTTCTCCAACAGGTGAGGCATAATTGTGTTGTGCCCCATGCGATATAGACTCGATGTCTATTTGGAATGACTTTCTAAATAGTAAATACCAAAGATTTTTACGTTTAAATAAACAATAAACATTAAGAAAAACATTTCAAACAGGCCCTTAACATGGTTGGATAAGCTCTACATTTTTCTGAAGTTTTTTTGTTAGAAAACAAAACTGATTCTCATTGATAACTTACACCAGGCTACAAGACATGAGAGGAAAATATTAATCTAATCCTCAGCTGCAACGAAGAAATTTGCACATTGCTCTGCCTAGGAATGACCACAACATAGAACAAATGTATCTGCCTATCTCCTTATTTCTCTTGAAGTAGATTACTACAACCATTGCACAATATTTTGGACTATTGGACAACAATAAACTTTTGTAGATAAATAATCATATTTGACAAAGCTAACTACTACATGTTCTATTTCCTAAAAAAGGCGTCCAAGTGGGTTATACCTATTCACTCATCCCCTAATTTCTCACTAAGGGGGTATTTGGCACCCAATTTGGGTTGAGTGGGTAAAAAAAACCTCCAATTACTCACTCCTATAATAATTACCTCCCAATTATTCACATTTTTTACCTCATTATTCGTGTCAACTTACATTTCTCACCTCGTTATTCACGTTAACTCATATTTCTCACCTTGTTATTCGTGTAAACTCTTCAAATTACTCTGTTGCATATTATATTAAAATTACCTTCACCTACTAACTTAAACTTTTGGGTTGAATTGGTGATTTAAGATGGTATCAAAGCAGATGGTCCAGGAAGGTCTTATGTTCAAGCCCCTGCAATGTTATTTCCTCCACAATTAATATCAATTTTCACTTGTTTGGCTCTTCCTCATATTTCAAGCCTGCAAGTAAGGGGAAGGGTTAGATATTATATTAAAATTACCTTCACCTACTAGCTTAAGCTTTTAGGCTGAGTTGGTGATTTAAGATACTCCCTCCTATAATAATTACCAACTCAACTCAACTCCCCAAAAAAAACTCATACCAAACACCCCCTAAGCTCTCATGTTTTGACCTCTCTTCTCCAATTATCCTTTGCCACCAACTTTGGAGGATGCTTCATTTTTAATGCAGGTGCATTGTGTTGAATAAAGAAATTGTTAAGAAACTTGCATATTCAGAAGTACGTGGCAGGATTGATGAACCAAAACGAAGCATCATATCATCAGTAGAAGAGAAAAAAAGATAGGTATTTGGACATACAGTAGATGCTTTTCAAGATGATACTTACCCCCCCTCTAAACTTCTGAAGTCCATATCCTCTATGATTGTCATGATTTGTCTCTCGCATGCATCACTAGTATCAAGGAAAAGTTTCTGGTTTTCCGTAATGCCAGAATTTACAAGGAGTTCATGCGTAAATCTGAGGCCATTTAAAGGATTTTTCATCTCATGCTTTAAGAAGCTCAACTCCTTATGCTGCAGAATGGCCTCTCTATCACCCGTCCCAAGTCCTTCCAAGACCCCATGTAAGTTGGGCTGAACAATCTGCAGGAAGCAGATACAACCAATGGGATTTCCTTCGGCGTCAGTTCTCTTGTTCGATGTTAACAGCACATCTACGTAATTCCCATCCTTATTGAAAAATCCTAATGGAAACTTTTCGGTTACTTCACCACTAATACCTTGATATAATAGAATCATAAACCTAGTGAGGGTGTCCAGACCTTTCAATCTACAGAAATTCCCAAAGATCTCCCCAGCTAGCATTTTCCCTACAACTTCATTTTTCCTCCAACCAGTAAGTTTTTCCATGGCTGCAGTCCATTCACAGCAGTAGCCATTCTCATCCGAAACAAACATTGGAGGAATCAATGGACTCAGACTTTCAATAATAGTCTTATAATCTCCCTGCAGACGGATAAATTTATCCATCACACCTTTCTCGGATGTGAGATCTTGCCCAACAAAGCAAACTCCAACAACTTTGTTTGTGTAATCTCTACTTGTGCAAGCATTAACTACAATATACACGTTAGAGTTTTCTTTATCAGTTCGAAAACTTCTCAGTTTTAACTCCACATTTTTGTCTTCCTTACCTGAAAAACACAAGGACAATCATTTAACAAGTGGGAGGTGGGCGAAAGAAAAAGTAGTGGTAATGCTATAGCACATGTTGAGCAAATTAATAGTTAGCTGCATAAACTATAAGGTCAACCATCGCCTATGAAGAAAATTGGTAGAAGTCATGATTGAGAGCATTTTTTATCATGCTAAAAGTCTTATATTCAATTTTCTATCACCAGGCCTCTTGACTTTACTTTACCAACTAATATTAAATGCACGTGATATCAACACTCACCTTGCAGAGCACAGGAAAGTAAATCTTCCGCAGTTCCACGTGAATCTTCATGAACAATTTCGTTAACCAGAGATTTCCCCAAAGCTTCTCCAGTATGTAATCCCACAAGTTCAGAAATTTTAGCATTCCATCCATTGATCAAACCAGTTGAGTCAACCCCAAAAATTGGAACGGTTGCTGTTTCAATCAACCTAACCATTTCGCAAGCTACTGAACTGAGTTCATTGACATCCTGGATCTCAGCATCACACAACTGGGGAGAATTTTCTGCCTTTGAATTACTGTCCCCGGTGTTCGGAAAAGACTCCCTCATTATAAGCTGCAATGAGTGAATGGCATTTATTTCTTGAACTTCCCAAGACAAACTTCTACTCTTTGCAACTTCAAGAAATGCTTTAAATGATGATCTCGGGTGCATTCTTCCACTATCGTCCTTATCGTCTGGATGATGCTTGGCTCCTCCCCATTGAATTTCCTTTGCAACATGGGACCTAAACCAGAACAAAAAATCCTTCGAAGTGATTCTTGCAGTTGCCATACCGCACACTGCATCACCTAGTGAAGCAGCTTCAGGGTAGCCAGCATCAGCCAAACTATCAGTGCTCAGCCCTGTAGAATCCCCATGATTATTGAGTATCCACTCTGCAAGATCTTTGACTTGTGCTTCGGTTGGAGTTATACCTAATAAACTGCATGCCCCATTATAGTACAATGCAGCACCATCACACTTCACGAGATCCATTATACTAGGATTCCGAGTCAGCAATGCACATGGGGAGCCTCGAAGAAGCATGTCACAAAGTAAAGTTTGTGTCTTGAGGATCTTTTTCTCTGTTAATTGTGATGCCAATTGAAGTTCCATGTAAAGCTGCAGCCCAAACGCCTGCATGAGAAACTCGCAGGCATAACGAAGTGGGAAAGGGACATATCGAGGAGAAGTATGGTGGCACACTACCAGACCCCATAGCCTTGTCGGTGAGTCATCACCGTTCATAACTATTGCCATTGCTAACGAAGCTAAGGAACTCATATTTGCCATGTATTGCAAATGACAGCTATGTGGTGCTCTTAGTGTTGAATTTACCAAACAAAGAGGCTGCTTTAGATCATCACTTTGAATGACCGGCACCGGCTTCGCATTGCAATCACAAATCATCCTAATGCGGTTCTGCTTGAACAAAAAACGAGCTGCTTGAGGTATATCAATGGCAGGATAATGCAAACCAAGGTATGGCTCTAAGTCAGACCTTCTGATTTCTGACACTACTTCACCATGTTCGTCATCGTGGAACTTATACACCATCACTCTATCATACCCTGTAAGCTTTTGAACATCTTCGACAACCGTATCACATAGAATACCAATATCGCCACCAGGTAGAGCCTGCAACCTGGAAATCGCTCTAACCGCGAGTTTCTGTGACTGCACAGCACCAGCAAGCGACAATGCAGGATCAACAGACCGTGCAGGCTCCAAATCAACAACAATCCCCACGTCAATTCTATGCACTATAGCATAAAACGGCTTCTGGGTAGTCCGAGAATAAACCCAAACAGGGTTCAACAGCGAAATCTCCCTGGAAGAAGCCGCTTTGGCCAAAGAAGCACCAGAGGAAGGTGTAAACAGAGCTCTCATATCAACCCCAATCAGACCCTTCTTCCCCTGTGCCGACCCAAATTGATCATCATTAAGGCCCAGTAATTCAAAACAATTCTCACTAAAACTAATAATCTTAAAACTAGATTCTTCAATAGCAAGCAAACAACCAAATGGTTGAACGAAACCACCCCTCTGAATCTTAGACAAATAGGCAGTAATTTGTTCTTCAGGAACAGAGACGGGAGCTTCACGAACTGATCTTGAATAGTTAAAAGACTCACCAGAAGCATCGGAGAGCTCAAACTTGTTCAACAGGCCAGCATCAGCATTGTATTGAACAAGTGCAGCAAGTCTTTTGTCGGTACTAGTGGAAGTAGTAGGAGGAGCCCTAGTATTGCTGTCGGCGGAAGAAGAAAAAGCCGTCATTCCTCTATCGGAACTCCGATTCAGGTTGTCCATGAATGAATGAAAGGGGAAGGATTGAATTGAAGGGTTGTTGTTGTTGTTGAGAGAAAATGGTGATTGAATTGCTGGTGGAAACAAGTTCTGTACGTCTCTATCAGAAAAGGGGGAGCTCTTCCTTCGAATTTGGATTTTATCTTCCCAAGAAGAGAGTCGTCGTCATCAGTTGTTGTTGTCGCCGATTCACAATCCATGTTTGTGTTTAGCTTAGGCTTGGAATTTACTTGCTTTTGGTTTTGGATTAGCATATTTCACCCGTCCCTCTCTTCCTCTGTTTCTTCCCCTCTTTCTTCCTTTTCTTTTATTCACTATTTTCTTTTTATTGTTTTTTCGTGGAGAGGCATTATTTTTTATTATTATTATAAATAAATATTAAGAAAATTATTCAAAATATTCACGAAACTCACTTCTTTTGTAAATATTTTGATTTATTTTAAAACAAGTCTTTTAAAATTAAATATTCAATCATTGCGTTCAACAATTTTGTTGTTTATATTAAGGTACGACATAAACATAATTCAAAAGTTTATTTACACTATTAAAAAGTACTTACAACTATCGTCTATATTAGACTTTTGTAACTGTATCACTTTACTCATTCATTATATTTTATTTGAAAAAGCTCCGTATAAAAATCATAATAGTTTCGATTAAACTCTTAAACTTTTATAAATAAATCAATTTAAACTTTTAGATAAAAAATTTCTTTGAAAAATGTCAATGCATCTACTTTAATAGTCCATTCCGTAAATTTGACACTTAAAAGGTATATGTATTTGAAATTTATGTATGAATAATTCTCAAAGGCTATTCCGATGAAAGGTCTAAATTGATTAGCTTACGAAGATTTAGAAGTTCAATTGACTTAAATACACACGATATTGGTCAAATAAAATTTTTAAAATGGTGTAAATTGATACTCTAGTGAAATTTATAATTTGTTTGGATTGACTTAAGAAAAAATGATTTTCAAGAAACTCATTTTTCAAACATTCAATTTCTTTTCCAAAATAACTAATTTCTTAAAGTAAACACTCGAAAATGCAATTCAAACAGACATTTAATATTTAAAATCGATACCATTATTAATTAGAATTTTAATCGATGTTAACATAAAATTTAGAGATATAACTTATAAATTAGAATTTAGCCGTTTTTTAGGGAAAAACCAATTATCTAGCATTGTTAGAAGTTGAATAAATACAAAGTTCACAATCTAAAATAAAAACTCCAACCGATAGACAAATGACAGAAAAAAAAAGAGTTGAAAATGACAAACCATTTTTTCTTTTCAAATTTAAAATCTAACAATAGACAAAAACAAAAAGAAAAAAAAAATCAAATTCTTATAGTTATTGTGTATTTCAAAATAACAGTATGACAAAATTTTATCGAAATATAACAAATTTTTAAAATCTATCTTTATATATCGATGTGTTTATAAGTAATATTGATATAATTCAATAAAAGTCTATTAATATTTGATAAATTTAAAAATTTTATTATTTTTTATAACTATTTTGATTCATTTTGTTATATTCGCAAACATCCTAGTAATAGCAATAAATATATATTAAGATAAAAAAAAAGGGTGTCAGTCTCATTGGTGAGAGTTGGGACTTGGACAGCTCTATCTAGCATTTAAGAAATTGGTCCAAATATTATATATAATAAAGAAAAGTGTGAGGAAAATATAAATAAAAGAAAAGCATGGTCCACTTTCCAAAAATAAAAGTCCATCTTGTTTGTGTACTTTATAGTTTATGTGGTTGAGATTTTGAGATATAAATATTTTTTTATTTGAAAAAAGGATTTTATTATTTAAATATAGGTAAAATATTATGTTAATAATAAGTTATTATATTTTTATTATAAAAATAATATTTTAATTATTAAAATAAATAAACGAATAGTTTAAGATAAATTCTAAAATTTTATTGTATTTTTTAATATTTTATTTTACGTTGTTATTATATACATTGAATTTTGATTAAAATATAAATAAATATGAATAAATAAATTATGAAACAGAATCACGTGGCATTGGACCACATTTGATGCAAACTGCAAACCCCACCTTTTCAGTTTCCAAGTGTTCCTAGTACTACTTTTTCTTTTCTTTTTTCAATTTCTTGCCCGTTTTGTAGCATTACTTTATATATAAAAATATATGTATGTGTATATATATATATTTACGTATATATACATGTATTATTTACGTGTGTGTATATATGTATGTATTTACATGTGTATATATATTTATGTATTTACGTATGTAAACACATACACATATATATATGTATATATATATGTATGTATTTACGTATGTAGATATGTATATATCGATACTTATATACATATGTATGTATGTGTATGTATGTATATGTATGTATATGTATGTATTTATTTATTGATAAGTTTAGATAATAAACTTTTTGGTTTCATTTCAAAATTAATGGATAATAAGAGAAGAGTAATTCATCTATATAAATATTTCAAGTTCTTTAAGTTTTTCAATCACCAACATGCTCTCCCAAAATCATATCTTTTTGGGTTTAACATTTTTGAATCGATCTTAATTTTTCATATTTTGTTTGAGTTTCATGAACTTTGATTACTATTGCATGATAATATAGAATTGCATCTCAAAATCAATCGGCGAAAGAAGTAGCTCACATTCTTTAGAAATATTTTGTGAGATCCTTTGATTCTTTTTTTTTATCCAAAATTAGCAAAAAAATCTCCGATCAAACTTGAAAAATTTTAATAAAAATATTTTTAATAAAGTTTTAAAGTGTTTTTATTTTAAGAAGTTTTTATAAAAAATATTTAAATAAAAATGAATTTTTGAAAAACATTTTTCTAAGTCATTCCAAATAGGTAAACAGTTTAATTACATTAATATTTTTTAAAATATATTTTCTCAGTTTTTTCTAAATTATTGTTATTATTAGGTTATCTTTTTAAAACAATTTCTTTCTTTTCTTTTTATTTTAAACTAATGTTTTCTTCATTTTACGGGATAATGCTAGAATAGGGTTTATATATATATATATATATATTTATATATTTATTTATTTATTTAGGCTATATGTGCAGAAATCTCTATTTTAGTTTAATAATATTTTTCATTTTTTATTGGTCAATTTAACTGGTTCGAAGACATAGAATTATTTTTTGCACTTAAAAACTAAAATGCTGAAAAAAAACTTAGCGGCCAAATAAAAATAAAAATTCAAAACCTTATGATTTTTTTATTCCTCAAATGTAATTTAATAAAAAAAATTGTAATTTTCTAATAATTGAATTCAATATTAAAATACTAGTTTATTTCAATTTGAAGTTATCATATTATAATATTTTTAAAAAAGTCATGATCTTTTTTAAATTAGTTAAAGTGACAAAAGTCAAAGAAATTTTATTTCAAAATCTAGTAAAATCTAAATATCATAGATATAGATAATATTAAATTTGTTAAATTGATAACATAATTAACAAAATTTAATAAAATCACATATCAATTTGTATAAAAGAGACTACATTATAAAATTTTATAACATGTGCATCTTATGTAGTAATAAATTAGTTTGTATAAATTGGTAGAAAATAAAATTTAAAATATGTTTTCCAAAAATGATATTTCATGTACCTAAATATATGTATGACAAAAATAATAGTGTAGAAAAATAGACATGATCTAAGATAACCAATATTTACTCTACACTACTCTAAACACAGACTATAATAACACACAGTTTATTATAACCCACTGATGGTCCCTAATAAATATTTACATAAATGTTTATAAAGTAAAAACAATATTTATAATCACTTAGAAAATCAACTTTTAATGTACTTATTAATGATATATTTAATTAATTGAAATAATTGGCTAAAACTACGATTAATTGACTAAAATTAATCATAAATTGCAGTTTTAATTAGTTGAGTTTACCTTTGTTTTAGTCAAATTTATGTTTCAATTAATTCAATATATCATGGAGAAGTATATTTATCACTAATTAGCCATTTTAACTATTAAATCACGAAAAAATTAAGTGATGCATAGACAATTTTCAATATTTGAATTAATTATAATTGATTAGCCATTTGAAAATCTAGGAGTGTCTATAGATTTTAAAATTTTGGTAAATTAACTAATCAACGCTGTTTATCTAATTTATTTTAAAAACACCCCTTTTTCCTCTTGTTTTCTTTAATTTTATTTTAAGAAATACATTATGAATCCAATTGACCAAAAAAAAAAAAAAAAATTCCCTACTTGAGTTCAACCTTAAAAATAAACAAATACTAAAAAAGCTTTAGTCACATAGCCCAAAAAAGTAGGGGAAAAGAAAAGGAAAAACAAACAATTTGATGCTGACAAGATAGAAACATGTGGCTGCCTCTTACTTCCTATCCCATCATCCTATGATTCCTCAGAAAGTAATTCTCACCTTTTTCAACCTTTGCTGCATAACCCCTTAGCATGGGAAAACATGTACATAATTTCGAATTTATACCTCGTTTAGTAACCATTTTATTTTTTAAAAGTAAATATGTAGACACTCGTTCTTTCTCCAACTTTCTTCCTTTCTTATCTATATATGTTATCAATAGTTTAAAAAACTAAGTTAAATTTTGAAATTTTAAAAAGTAGAGCTCGTTTGGTATTCTAATTTTGATTTTTAGTTTCTAGAAAATAGGAGTGTTTGATAATGATTTTTTTTTTCCGTTAAAACAAGGAACTTGTTTTTTAAATTAGGAAGGAATTGGAAATGAAAATGAAAAAAGATGTTTGTTTTTAAATAAGTTGTCAAACATGTATGTCTTTTGTTTTTAATAAACAAAAATTTTAAAAACAAAATAATAATAGAAAAAACGGAAACATAAAACTGAAATGATTAACAAACAAAATCGTAGCTGTCAAAAAATTAATTTTTGTTTTTAGAATTTGACTAATTCAACCATTGTTGTTAAGAAAAATACAAATTATTGTAAGACATGGAAGAAAATAAGTTTAATTTTAAAAACAAAATAATTATCAAACATAACCTAAATTATTTTATGATCATCGTTAACATATAAACTTAATCGAGAGTCAAACGATTGAACCTCACGCACCACACAAGATTAAACTAAAAAGGAAAAGAAAAATTGTAAGCCAAAATAAACAATGAATTCACAAAAATTTAAAAGTTAGTGTTACAAAGGGAGTATAAATGGTTGGCAACCTGCTACCAGCCACTTCTGCACTTCTAATTTCTTCATGCTAATTACAGCATATAAATTTGATCCAGAGGTACAAACGCTTTGAATCTCCCACACCACCTAAGATTAAAGATTAAACTAAACGAAAAAATAAAAATAAAAAATGTATGCCTAAAGACAAAATGATTTCAGAAAATTTCAAAATTTAGTGTCATAAACTAAGGACAAGCAGGTAGACAAACCTCCTACACAATGAACTTCACCGCTAGGCAAACCTCCTACACATAGAACTTCACCACTTTTGCACTTGTATTTACTCTATCCTTCTTATCCTAGTACCTTCACTCGTCTCTTCCATATACAATTTTTGTTGTTTTCCAGCCTCTGTTGACAATTCCTAAAACCCTTTGTATAGACAAAGGATTTACATTCCTTGTTTTGGTTTAAACCACATGACATAAGCATCCCCTTCCTCTGTGCAGCCAAATGGAGCTTAACCAAACAAGCTTGGCCCCTCGTGAAACAAAGAGGGTGTACTTATGGCACAGCATTCTGGGAATTGAAGAATTTCTCTTCGGTGGAAGACAAGTCCAAATAACCACATAACTATGAGGCCATTACAACCTAATCTATGTTGGAACCATTGAAGTTATTCATGGCTCTCTTTTGTCCTTTTACCAACTCAGAAGTTTTCAAATGATTATACATATCCCAAATATTCAAATATATATCATCACATCTTCTTAGAGGTGGTAGACCTGAACTTCTGTCTAAGTCCTATTCATAATTTAAGATTCTTTTTGTTGGTGCAATAACTAAAAGTAGCAATTAGGCGCCTGAATGTTTGGACACCTAGATCAGAAAACGTCTGGAACTTGGTCGCTTGATTAGTTGTTCGTCTCGATTAAGGATGCCTAGACTGAAGGTCTGACTGGTGGACGCCTTGATAGAACGTCTAGCTGCAAAATAGAGACTTTTTAGATGAAGGTTGAGTCGCGGATCACGCTTTCTTTGCGTTTGGCGGCTCTGCTCGAAATGAAAATAGTTCTTGATTTGCCACATCGTCCCTAGGATAAAATAACCAAAATATTCTATCGGAGCTGCAACAGAACCGATCAGAAAAACCAACACTCTTGAAAGACTTGATCAAAAACTAAATGAAAGAAGAAGTTTTTGTAACAGTTTTGTAAGAAGATATGATTTCGAATGATACAAAATGAGAGGAGAAGGAGAACTATATAGAGTGTTGAGTTTCGTAAGCCTCAGTCATGCATGAGATCTATAACACCTCAACGGTCGTAACGCTTTAACGGTTATGTCAAAGCATAACGCATCAACGCATCACGATTTCAACACATTACGATTTCAACGTGTTCAAAGTTTCAACGCCTTTCTCTCAACGCCTTTTGAAAAATAATATTATTAATTAAAAAAATAAAAATGAAATAAATTGTTGATCTATATTATTGAATAATCATAATAATTCAGAGTACATAATGATCTTTTACATAGTAAATAAATAGTCTTCAAAGAAACCACAAAAAGAAAATTCATAAATGGAAAATACCAAAAAGAAAAATAATAATGAAAAATACTAATAATCCATAAACTCTAATTTTCCTTCTCAACACCCTCCCTCAAATTCAAGGAGGTAAAATCACGAACAACTTGTGTTTTCGAAGAAAACTTCCAAATTAAATAAGTAGATCTGGGATATAATAAAAAAAACCCACGGAGAACCAAACACACAAAGAACTTCTAGGCTAAAGATAAAACCCACGAAGAACGAAACAAAAAGCTTCTGGGTTAGAAACATAGATCCTTATATATAAATCTATAACAAAACCTACGAAGAACAAAACAAGAACTTGTGGACAATAACATAGATTCTCTAGAGAGATCTATAACAAAACTCAGGAACGACTGATTTGAAAATGTTGGAATTTCTATATTAATGAATAATTATAATAATTCAGAGTACATAATGATTTTTTACATAGGGAATAAATAGACCTCAAAGAAACCACAAAAGAAAAAACCATAAATGAAAAATACCAAAAAGAAAAATAATAATAGAAATAATAATAATCCATAAACCCTAATTTTCTTTTTCAACACCCTCCCTCAAACTCAAGGTGGTAAAATCACGAACAACTTGAGTTTGCGAAGAAAACTTTCAAATCTAATCAGCAGATCTGGGATAGAACTAAAAAACCAACAGAGAACGAAAACAAGAACTTCTAAACAAACACAAACCCACGAAAAACAAAACCAATAACTTCTGGGATAGAAACATAGATCCTCATTTAGAAATCTATAATAAAACCTCGAAGAACAAAACAAGAACTTCTAGGCAACAGAAACCCACGAAGAAAGGAACCAAGAACTTCTGGGGGAGAAACATATATAGATCCTAGTATAGAAATCTATAACACACCTACGAAGAACGAAACAAGATCTTCTGGACAAGAATAAAGATCCTCATAGAGAGATCTATAACGAAACCCATGAACTACTGTGATATGAACCGACCAAGCATCAAATTATTAATTAGACGTTGTTTAATAATTATGATTTATTTTTAATATTTTTTAATTTTATCTTTTTCAATTTGATCTTTTTTTAATAACATTTAAAAAGATATAATTTAGTCTTTTTTCCAATGAATTAGGATTTTATTGGGAGACAATTTAAACCTTGCCTTTAGGTTGTTTTAGAAATAGTTTTTGATAATTAAAGTTTTAGGGTTTTCTTTGAATGAAAATTCTTTGGTAGATGATAGGTCTCATTGCCGCCTTTTTGTAATTCTTGATTTAGGGTTGCAAGCCAAGAACATTCAAGTAAGTTTGATCACACTGCTTGTGGAGTGTTCGAACTTAGAGTGAGGAACTAGTTCTCCTTATCTATTGGTCTTTGATCAAAGGGTAATCCAAATCTAATCCATTCTCTTGGGTTTTTGTCAAATTGATTTGGGGGTCTTAGAATTTGTTATTAGGGGTTCGTCAATTGGGTTCCTAATTTACAAATCCTAGGGTTTTCATATCATTTGGTATATATTTAATTGTTTTTCTGGTTTAAATCTCGCTTTTAATTTGCTTCGTTCTTGAGAACTTAAAAAAAAAAAAAGAAGAAATCCTTACTGTTGTACAGTAAGAGGAAGAAGCCAAAAAAAAAAAAAAAAGAACAGAAAATTACCTCTTACCGTAGGAAGAAGAAGGGAAAAAAAATTATTGCCGACATGAAAAAAAAAAAAGAAAGAAAGAAAGAGGGCTGCGAGGATATTCACCGAGAAAGTTTTTAAAAAAATTTGTTGAGGATATTCACCGAAAAAGTTAAAAAAAAAATTGTGAAGCAGCTTTTTAAAAAAAATTGTGAAGCGGCTTAAGCAGGCACGTCAAATTAAGCTGCTCAAATTTCATAGGTTTTAAGCTGCTTAACTTTCATAGAAAAATTAATAGTTTCTAAAGGGCATTTGGTCAACGTTTTGAATTGAGTTTTGGATAAAATTAGTATCGTTGGATTTTATTCTTAATTCTTTGTTTCTTTTTATCATTATTTTGTCTAGAAGTTTTCTTTTCTTTGTTCATCTTGCATAATTCTTGAATTTTGAATATTAGATTCTTAATTCTAAATATCATTTTTTTGTCAGTTTGTCAAATCTTGAACATTAGGTTCTTGGTTTCTAGTTTTTGTTTTTTGTTGTATTCAACTGGTTCTTTGCTTGAGTTGGACACTTTACAAGCATTCTTGCTTGGTTTCTTGTTGGCTTGCTCTTCTGAACTTGGTTGCAAAATCTTGACTATCACCCAAAGAATTCATATTTGTGAGAGAGATACAATTTGAGTGTAAACACGAGTGAACATCATCTAACGAGGGAAAACACGTGAAGGAGTGATTGTGAGGTCCACTTTTCTTTCACTCATTTTTGTTATGCAGCAATGACAAGTAATGGAGTTGTTCAACAAAGGGAGTTACAAGGAGGACTAAATGAGGAATTCATGCAACGCTTGGAGACCTTAATCAATGCAAGCTTCGACAAAATAGAACAAAGGTTTCAAGCTAGAGAGAAACCTAAAGTAAAGAGAGATTGTGCACAACGACTTCAGGCGTTACGCCAGGGGAACAAAAGCGTGAACACTTACTATGAGGAATTGTTGTTACTACTTGAGAAGGCTGACATATATGAGAAAGAGAAAACTACCATGGATCGATTCTACAATGGACTTAATGAGACAATTGCCGATATGTTTGCCGATCGAGAAGAAATTCAACCTTGTGAGGCCTTAGAGGAAATGGTGCACGTTGCCATCAAGATAGAAAGGCGACTCCAAAGGAAATCTTCAAGGTACACTAAGTCCAAGTTCAA
>JBBPDJ010000004.1:10196921-10215633 GCA_037974625.1 Cucumis cinereus | reverse complement strand
TCTTACCTTACTTTTAAGTATTGCATTCATATTGATATTAGTGTAACTACTACTACAAGGTCCTAATCAGTTTTTCACATACATATGCATATATCTACATACATACATATATATGTACATACATACATACATATACATACATATGTATATATGTATATATATGTATATGTATATATGTATATATATATATACATACATACATATATATGTATATGTATATATGTATATATATGTATGTATATATATATATATATATGATTGTGCTCAATTTTCCTTGCAAGAACTTGGAGCATAGCAGTGATTGATAGGCCCCCCATTAAACATGTGTATAGAAGAATGTGTTGCTGTTTGGTTAGGAGAAATAATAATATAAATAGGAATCTTTTGGGCTAGGGTTAGTTATCTTGGAGAGTGTTTTTGTGTGGATGAACTGTTGTTCATAGGGGAGAGAACAACCCTCTTATTTGGTTGCTGCATATTTTGTTTATTATTTGTTTGGAACTATTACTAGTGTGGAATTTCTGGAAATATACATTTGCATATATATATATATGTATGTGTGTGTGTGTATATATATTGGCAGAAGATTGTGCTCAGTTTTCCTTGCAGGAACTTGGAGCATAGCAGTGGTATCAGAGTCGTTCGATAATCTGGAGAGGTGAGTAAAATGACGCAGAAACAAAATGAAGAAAGGTTGGCGGCAACCGAAACTGACATCGAAATGATAAAGAATGAAATACAAAGGTTATTGATACTAGAAAAGACTATGGAGAAGATGCACGCCATGCTGGTAGACTTGTATGAAGAAAGAATGAACCAGCTACCATCCTCGAAAATCACCAGAGGAGGTATGGGAAAGAGGAAGGTTAGAACGAATGAATCGCCTGAAGATGGGGAGGGCGCGGAAGAAGCAGAATCGTCCCAAATACGCAAGACCGCAGTGGGGCAAGACCAAATTAAATTTAAGAAACTCAAGATGCTTGTGTTTAATGGGAAAGATCCGGATGGATGTTCTATCGGGCTGGACATTATTTCCAGTTGCATATACTGAATGAAAAAATAGAGGGTGAAGATTGTGATTGTGAGTTTGGAAAGGAAGGCTCTCAGTTGGTTTAGATGGATGGAGAATCGACGAAAGTTTAAGACACGACCGAAGTTGAAGCAAAGGATGTACACTCGATTCTGTTGTCGTCAATAGAGAACCCAATGCGCGCGATTCCTAGCCATTAAACAAGAAGGAAGAGTAACAGAATACCTGCAGAAGTTTAAGGAGTCGTCGGCACCGCTCACAGAGATGGCGGAAGACGTTCTGGTGAACACGTTCACGAACGGATTGGATCCCATAATTCGTACGAAAGTGTTTGCTATGAAGGTAGTGGGCTTGGAAGACATGATGGAAGCGGCCCAGTTGGCGGAGGTAAAAATAGAAACGGCCCAAACCACCTCCAGGCCATACGACAGGGACGGTCGAATAGCCCATAAGAGTGCGACCCAGAGCCCCGAAAGCCCAGTAACCCGAGTGGTTACTTTAGCCAAGAAAATACCCAATAGAAACGCAAACCATAATTTTCCCGCCTCTAACCCTAATTTGTTGTCTCCCTCTCAGTGGCATGATAATCCATGGCGAAGGTGGACCGATAATGAGTTGCAAGCGCGAAGAGATAAGGGCCTTTGCTATCGTTGCAACGAGTCGTTTAGTAAGGGACACCGCTGCACGAATAAGAAGCTACGATTGTACGTGGTAGCGAACGACTTGGAAGACGAGAAAAAGGAGGAGGCAGGAGAGGAGAGTATGATGACAAAGGTCAACTCGGTGGTGGAATTATCCTTGAATTCAGTGGTGGGGCTCACAACGTCAGGAACATTCAAGTTAAAAGGAACAGTGGAAAGTCGCGAAGTAGTCATAATGATTGATTGTGGCGCCACCCACAATTTTATATCCCTCCGGTTAGTCGAGTCCCTTAATATTCCCATGTCGAAAACCTCCAGCTATGGCATAATCATGGGTTCAGGAAAAGTAGTGCAGGGAAATGGAATGTGCAAGGGAATTACAGTGGGTTTACCAGTCATGACAATTGTGGAAGATTTTCTACCACTCGCATTGGGCAACTTGGATATGGTTTTGGGTATGCAGTGACTGAGGAAACAAGGAGCGATGACAGTCGATTGGAAGGAATTGACGATGACATTCACCGTAGGGGACAACAAGGTGACTGAGGAAACAAGGAGCGTTGACCCGAATGGAAGTGACGTTGAAAATGTTAAATAAAACATGACAGCCGGAGGATCAAGGATTTCTCGTTGAGAGCATTCCAAAAGCAGATAGAGAAGTGGCAATGGCGAAAACGGTGGAGGAGTATCGGCTCGAGATTGAGATCCTACAGAAGAACTTTGAGGATATTTTGTGCTTACCCGAAGGACTTCCCCCACAGCGCCAAGTTGATAATCGAATCCAGTTGAAGGACAGAACATACCCAATAAATGTAAGGTCGTATCGGTACCCCCACACACCAAAAAATGAAATTGAAAAGCTGGTTAGTGACATGCTAGTCTCAGGCATCATTCCACCATGTACCAGCCATTTTTCCAACCCAGTCATTTTGGTAAAAAAGAAGGATAGGAGTTGGCAATTCTATGTGGATTATCGAGCCTTAAATCAGACAATCGTATCGGATAAGTTTCCCATTCCGATGATTGACGAGCTTTTGGATGAGTTGAATGGAGCTTGCATTTTTTCGAAGATCGATCTGAAATTGGGATATCATCAAATTCGGGTTTAGGATGAAGATGTGCGAAAAAAGCTTTTAGAACCCATGAAGGCCATTATAAATTTCTGGTAATGCTGTTTGGACTCACAAATGCCCCCACAACGTTCCAAGCAATAATGAATCAGGTTTTCCACCCTTATCTTAGAAAATTTATTTTAGTATTTTTTTTATGACATTCTGGTGTACAGCTCAGATGTGGGGACTCATGTGGAGCATCTCACGGTGGTTTTCAAGTTATTGAGGGAGCACCGACTTTATGCTAATATAAAAAAAATGCCAGTTCACAAAAGATTGTATCGAACATTTGGGGCATTAGGTGCGGCGAGAGGAGTGGAAGCAGATTAGGAAAAAATAAAAGCCATGGTAGTGTGGCCCATCCAGCGGAACGTGAAGGAATTGAGGGGCTTCCTCGGTTTAATCTGGTACTATCATCGATTTGTGGAAAATTATGGCACTATAGCGGCTCCCTTAACGCGGCTCACGAAGAAGGATGGTTTTCGGTGGATCGAAGAGGCTACGACAGCTTTTGAAAAATTGAAAATGGCTATGGTCACCTTACCAGTGTTACCATTCCGGACTTTACCATTCCTTTTGAAATTGAGACGGATGCTTCGGGTTTCGGGTTAGGCGCGGTGTACAAAGGAGAACTAATGGCGATTGTATTACCGGTTGAAAAATGGCGACATTATTTGTTGGGGCACAAATTTACAATCTACACGGATCAAAAGGCACTTCGGCACATTCTTGAGCAAAGGGAAATGCCTTCAAGAATGTAGAAATGGGTGACTAAATTAATGGGATATGATTTCGAAATTTTCTATCGATCAGGCCCCGAGAATAAAGCGGTTGATGCCCTATCCCGCATACCGAAGGATGCCCAGTTGAATGTAATATTCGTAACATCGGTGATAGATGTGAGTTTGATTGAGAAAGAAGTCCAGGCCAACCCCAAACTTAAGGGGATTTATGACCAGCTGCTTAAGGATCCCGAGAGGCATCCAAGGTTTTCTATTTGACATGGTCGTCTATTATACCGGGGAAGATTGGTTCTTCCAAAGAATTCAAGCTTGATTCCGACTATCCTCCACACTTTTCATGACTCAGTAATTGGGGGGCATTCCGAACACCTTCGCACATATAAACATATGGCAACGGAGTTATTTTGGGATAGCATGAGCAATGACATTAGGAAATATGTGGAAGCTTGTACTACGTGTCAATGAAACAAGACACAAGGCCTATCTCTGGCGGGATTACTGCAACCTTTACCGATCCCTAATCGCATTTGGGAAGACATCTCCATGGACTTCATTGAAGGATTGCCACGATCTAAAGGGTTCGATACGGTGCTGGTAGTTGTGGACCGATTGAGTAAATATGCTCATTTTATTCTGTTGGGGCAACCTTTTTCTGCTAAAACAGTAGCTTCCATATTCATTAAAGAGGTGGTGAGGCTCCATGGGTATCCTAGATCCATTGTGTCCGATCGTGACAAGGTCTTCATAAGGCACCTTTGGAGGGAGTTATTTTGGTTGAAAGGAACCCAACTTAAACAAAGTATGACGTATCATCCACAAACCGACGAACAAACGGAGGTAGTAAATGAATGTTTGGAATTATATCTACGTTGTTTTTGCAGTGAGAAACCTAAGACGTGGAGCAAAAAAATAGCTTGGGCAGAATATTGGTACAACACATCCTTCCATACAGCCAGTCGCACATCCCTATATGCTGTAGTTTATGGACAGCAACCACCACCTATCATATCCAACGACCAAAGTCAACAAACACCTAATCATTTTGTAGAACAACATCTCCAAAGTCGGGACGAGCTGTTGGCTACTTTGAAATCTCATTTGACTCACGCCCAAGAACAAATGAAGAAATTTGCAGATGTGCACAACCGAAAGGTTATCTTTGAGGTTGGGGATTGGATTTTTTTAAAAAAATCCAGCCATACCGGCAGCCTTCGCTTACTAAAAAAAGTTGTGAAAAACTGTCGCTGAAGTTTTTTGGGCCCTATGAGATACTGAGACGTGTAGGGGAGGTCGCCTATCGGTTGGACTTACCGGCCACGGCCAAAATTCATTCGATTTTCCATGTTTCTCAACTGAAAAAAACAGTGGGTGATAAGCATACTGTGCAGCCGGATATTGCTCTGTTAAATGATGAGATGGAGTGGGTTTTAGAACCTGAAAAAGTTGATCAAATGAGGTGGAATAAGTTCGAAGGAGATTGGGAATGCTTAGTCTAATGGAAGAATCAACCAAAACATGAAGCAACGTGGGAGGTATTCGCAGTCTTGAAGGAGCAATTCCCTGATTTTCACCTTGAGGACAAGGTGACTCTTCTCCATGGGGGTATTGATAGCCCGCTTCCCCCCCCCCCCCTAATTAAACATGTGTATAGAAGAAGGGGTAAAAAAGTAACTTCAGAACCTAGTAAGAGGTAAAGTAGTAATAGTAAGTTGTGTTGTTGTTTGATTAGGAGAAATAATAATATAAATAGGAATCTTTCAGGCTAGGATTAGTTATCTTGGAGAGAGTGTTTTTTTGTGGATGAACGGTTGTACATAGGGGAGAGAATAGCCCTCTTATATAGTTACTGCATATTTTGTTTATTCACTATTTGGAACTATTACTGGTGTGAAATTTCTGGAAATATACATGCAGAAGATTGTGCTTGGTTTTCCTTGCAGGAACTTGGAGCATAGCAGTACGAAATCATGTTCTTACTCTTTCTGGCCATTGGAGTTTACACTTTTGAGCCCACACAGTTTGTTCTTTAATTGCTGAATCAAGCAGCTCCTTTCTACAGGCATCCTCTCCCTAATATCACCTTCAGCAAGAGGGCTGGATTCTTCCAAAAGATCTATAGAATTGATTTTGTCCATCACAGTTTGTTTCTGTGCAAATATGTTGCCAAAAGTTTCTTTACTCCACTGTTTTAGAAAACTCTCCAGGCCTTTGAGCCTTTCCATGAAAGAATACATAGGCTACCCATCTGCCTTCCAACCAGCCCACCAAACCTTCACATTTTTAAGGAAAAGATGATGCTCAAGCCAAACATTTTCAAACCTAAAAGAGGTAGGACCCCAAGAGTGAGAGCCTAAAGATAGAAGAATTGGGAAATGATCAGAGGTTGACCTAGACAACCTATTCAGTTTAGCTTCTTTGAAATAATCCCACCAACTCCCAACGATAAAAAACCGATCAGTTTTAGAAGTTGCAGGGCGCAAGCCAGACCTGTACCAAGTGAACAGACCATTGCTAAGAGAAATGTCAGTGAGCTTTATTTGATCCAACAAACTGTTAAACATACGCATATTTCTGGTAGCTCTACCCCTGAACTTTTTTCATGAATCCATCTAACCACATTAAAGTCTCCACCTATACACCAAGCATCGTTGCATACGCCAAAAAGGCTCCCAAACACCTATACACCACATAAAGTCTCCACCTATAATCTTTGGTATGGTAAGACTGCTTAGTATCTTCACTTCTGCCTAAATCGTAATCAGATCTTCAAATGCATATTTAAGTTCGTTTTTTGAACAAACAACGTCAAAATGTATCATGTGCCTTATGATCAAAATGGGTGACGATGGAGTTACAATTAATAGTCCAAAATGGGTGATGGTGGAGTAATAATTAATAGTCCTTGAGATCCTTTGTTTGTTCGTTTCATGTAGATTTGAATGGAATATAATATTTTGTGTTCCAACGAATAATTATAAGATATATAGCCCTCTTTAGGAGAAGGGCTCAATACATAAAGGAAAGAACAATGAAAATAAAATAAAATCTATGGAGATTTTACATCTAATTACTTATTTATTCAAAATAAAGAATTTTGGTGAAATAAGATGTTTTTTTCTTGGTTTAGAGGTTGAAATGTCGTGTATACTTTGTCCCACAGAAAGTGTTTGCAATGAGTTTATTGGATCATTTTGATACGGATGAGTCAAATTCAATGACTACTCCAACGGGGGCATTGTTGAAGTTGATCAAGGAATATGAAAAATGAACGGCAAATGTAACACATTTTCACCAATTTGTTGCTCTGTTTATGGGTAAGTCTTGTGAAACTCATTAAATGGTAGCAAAAAGGAGTCTTTGATAAGTAAAAACTACCTTGAGTTTTGGCTTGTTATATAAACAAGCTACCCTTGGACTAGTAACATAAATCGCGACGTCCTTTGAAAGCTATTTCATGGTGTAGTAAAAGGCAAACCTAGTTTGCTATATCTAGTTGCAAAGCAGAATATGCAAGAACTACTATGGTACTATAGTATTTTGTAAACACACAAAATTCTTATTTTCTATACATATAGGCAACCCTCAATAAAGTTTCCAGAGGTTTGATAAATACGAATTTGCACGACTGAATACCTCTTCATGATGCTCTCTAAGTAAATAGTCTAATGACTTCTCAATGCAGAATATCTTACTAAATTGGCAGGCCTTCATCTTTCTGCCTTGATTAAAGATTCAGCTTAGGCCACATCCTTGGATGCTTTTTCCATTTGCGTTTCCTTCTTTGTTTGACTGTACTGTATTTTATTCCTAGTCTTGTTGAATCTGTGTCTATGTTTCTATGTTTCTTTTTTAGTTGTCGGATATGATAGGGGCACTAAGGGGGTGTCAACCTAGTTCAGATGAACGAGTGCGCCTATCGATCCTATGCTCCCTCTTTTGTTTAGCTCTTTGTATAAACCTTTAGTACTTTGAACTTTATCATTATTATCAATAAAGAGATTGGTTTCCTTTTCAAGAAAAAAAAAAGAGGGAAAAAGAATTATACAAGGAAATATGAATAACAATCATAAAGAAAAATAAGAAAAACATTTTAGAGAAAAGATAAAATTGGAAAAGGTAAGAATTAATGAATTTAATGGAAGAATATTTCCTATATTCAATAGTTACCTAGGAGAGTATTTGGTTAAAAAGGCTTGTGGAGAAAATCTTTTCAGTTGGACTACCTAGTTTCCACTTTTTATATATATAAAAAAAAAAGTGCAATAAAACTTGCAGATAATCCAATGTCTCATGCTCATACAAAGCACGATGAAACACATTTCACTTTCTTCAAGAGAGGTTTGATTCAAGACATCCAATTGCAAGAGACGTTTCAAGAAGCAAGTGGCTGAAGGAACTTGATAAACCCAAGTTTGCAGAACTCACTTGGTGATTTCAAGGTGTTACCAATCAGTCCAAACTTATTGTTGATTGTGCAAGTAATTGGACTTAGTATTAACGTGCCACTTATTTCTGGCAGTGCCTTGGAATTAGGAAGGGTGTGGTTAAGTGGCTTAGTGGAATTGATTTGGGAGATCTTTAAGGTTAGTGGCCAAATATGTGGATTTGTGGTTGGTTGTTTATTTTCCAATAAATACATATAGTGTTTTTCATTTCAATACATAGAATAAAACTTGAAGCACTTCATGCGCTTTACCTATGGTTTTCACTCTTCATTCACTTCATTTTTTCATGACATATCCACAAGCTCCCTCTTTACTTTCAGTGATATTGATCAAATGCTATAGGCATTTATGATGTTCCAAGCAAGCGTTACCTAAGATACAATTAGCTCAGCTGGTGAGCTATTTACCTGCCACAGTTGACTCATTTGGTTGTTATGCCTCAGATCAGCTGCTATCGCTACTTCGTCAAGAATCCTGCCATGTCAGAATACCCCATATTACATTAATAAATCAATACAAGAACAGGAGGGCAACTTAAACTTGCAAGGATTCCCAATTGAATACACCCAAATATGAAACTGAAATGCTAATCTCGTAGAGATCCGTCAACTGATAAACACTTCAGATCGTGTAACATCAAATAGTCAACAGTCATAGACAGCAATGTCATCTATGGACAGAAAATGAGCACTCAGGGAATGAGAAAAGGATTAAACTTTGTATGAAATTATAAATTGTGGACTGTAAAACATCTATGATAGACTCAAATTTCTTTGAATTTGAGCGTCTCACAATCAATTCAATAGATGCATACTCAACCATTAAAAAGTGGAGCATGGTCCTGTGACGCAACCACAAGAGGGAGGATCCGGAAATATCCCCTCATCCCCAGGAAAATGAAAAAGAAAAAAGGATAAAATTTTGCAGTATACTCTAGAAAAAACCATACCAGATGGTCACGTTCACCAGTCTGGATCTGAATAGACAACGAAGAAACTTGTTTTGTGGGTTGCTTTTGTTCATCTTCCTCCAATTCTTCTGGCTGATGCTCATGTCGTTGAATTGATAGCTGATCTGTCTGGGAGATTTCTTGCGGCTGAAGGCCAAGTAACTGTTGCTGCTGCTGCGTTTGCTGCAATTGCTGCTGAATGTGATACTGCTGTTGTAATTCCACAGGCACGTAAGGATATTGTTGTTGCGATTGAAAATACTGTTGTTGCATTTGCACTTGCTGCTGGTAATACTGTTGCCGAAAATTCTGTGATTGTTGAAGTTGTTGCTGCTGCAAAAGATACTGCTGCTGTTGCTGATAATAATAATATTGCCACATTTGTTCATAGGTATTTGGCGCCTGACCACTCTGCATGTGACCATATTGCTCGTCATTTGGTGTAGTGTATTGAGATTTCTCTTGAATAAAACCTTGAGAAGGAAGCTGAGACTGAGAAGTAGTGGGGAAGTTCTGCTGCTGCGCAGATTGATTATGATTGTGATCTTGGCTGATTCGTTCAACTTGTGGTTTTTGTAAAGCAATAGATTCAGAGGTATAATCTTGATCACCTGGTGTTTGACCAGATCGCATTCCTCTGCAGTCCCGAGGAGAATCTTTCCATGTTTGATGAGGCCTTCTTCGTGAGTGTCCTTGAAAATGATGTTGGGGGTCATGATGCAAGTTATCAGCATAACGTTTATGGTGCCACTTCCTGTTCCCAGTTGCGTGAATGTGAAACTGTGAATGTACTTGGGTGTGTGTAGGTTTGTCATGACTTGGAGAGGATGATGGACTGGCCACTTCATTGGAAATCTGGATGGAACCGGAAGATCCGACACTTAGAGGGTTGTGCATTACAACCTCTTCATCTGTATTGCTGACACTTTCACTAGACAAACTGTTTTCCAAGGGAGGCTCCCCTTTGTTAGACGCTTTGGAAAGTAAATCTATTTTGTCATTGTTCTTTGCGTTTAAGGAAAGACTCCCAATTGAAAGATTTTTCACGGTGACACCCAGAGCATCACCATATTCATCTTCTTTGGAGTTGTCCATGGGCATTCGCATTTGAGCAGATTCAATCTGATTTCCACTACTTCCATACTGCTCAAGAACTTTTGAAGAATTTTGCTGCTCCCTTTCCTCTGCACCAATTTCAGAATCTCCTAAATTAATCTGGTCAATGGTAGACTCTTTCGTAGCAATATTACGCTTTACGAGTAAATGGGATGTTGGTTCATTCCCATTGGAAGATTGGTCGTTCTTGAAGTTTTGGTTATCTAACAGAGACTGATTATTTTCTTCTAGAGGAGGCTGCTTTGATGGATCAACATTGCCATCTCTGATTGGTTGGTTAATTACAGTGGAATCTGTTGTTTGTTTTCCTTCCATGGTCATTTTTATGGCTTCTGTCCCTGGGATGGGGTCTTCATATGACATTACTCTAATAGACTGTGGAAACAATTTAATATGCCGATTCCACACCTTCATTACATCATGGATGGTTCCACACAAGTCAACAGCCTGCTGCCATAGAGAAGTGCGTCAACATTTTCTTTTGTAAGAAACAACACCAGTATTGATAACAATGAAAGAATATGCGGTGCAAAAAAAAAAAAAAAATCACAGAATCCAAAAGAATAACACCAAGCTAATAATTAGAAGAAAATCCAGTTAAAAAAAAAAACCCATAAGGTTTCAATATTTCTCTTGGTCTAGATGTTGAAGTGTGAAGCGTGGAAGCTCAATAGTTGTGGCACCTTTCTCCTGCAATTCATTTTTCAAACACTTCACAAGAAGCCTATAAGTTGTTCTTTTAACTTTTCCCTTGTGCGGTTTGTAGAGCTTAACACCTAAGAAAATCAAATTTTCTTTGTACCTAGGTTCTTGGAAAACTCTGTAGTTGCAATTGAATCCAAAAAGGGAACCCAAATACAATTATATTCCCTTAATAGTTGATGGAGAGATTTTGAGGAAGCTTGGTATGTAGATCTTTAAACTCTTGCTAGTGTACCTGTCTAAAAGTTCTTACAACTTTTCTCAAAAAGACTTTCTTAATAAAATGTTTGTTAGGGGAAAAACATTTGGCTTCTGTAATATGACATCTAAAGGAAAGATATCTTAGCGCGCGCGCAAGAGTGAGAGAGATGTCAAACACTTTAATAGTCTATATAAGTATTGCATTGTGAATTACATTAAAAACAATTTTCCTAAGAAAAACATTCGTTTCTAATTAAAGACTTTTATTGATCTATTCTCTTGGACTCAGCCCTTTCCTAGGCCTTTAGCCGAGGTGTGATGTAGTGTGAAACACCAATCACTCAGGTTTACGAGAGGAGGGGTAGGAAAGAGATTTCCCAGTGGAGGACGGGAACCGCAGAGATTGTTATGGTACGGATGGAGGTGTTAGCAGCAGTTGATGAAAGGTTTTATGCATTTGTGAGGGGTGGATATTTTGGAGATTGGTAAGAGCATGGATGAGAGTGTTACCAGCTCTCTCAAATGTGCTGGCGAGCTGCGTTCTAGTTTTGTTCTTGTTTGTGTTATCTTGCTTATAGCAGAACAACTTTGTGCTTGATCGTTTATCTTTAATATACATCACAGGGAGTATATTTCCCCTGTTTTCTGTGATAGACTGTCCTCGGGTTTTTATGAATGAAGGGAGTTAAGAAACCTAGCACGTAACTATTGGATGTGCTTAGCCCTTGTTGACCCTATTGTATTCTATCATTAAAAATAAAAAAAATAAAATACACACGCAAACATTTCAAAGGAAATTTGACCTTTAAATACAGAGTTGAAATATCCTCTCTGTCTTGCTCACTCCAACCTTGAGATACGTCTGCCTTGAGAGATATTGCATTAGCTACGATGGGATCAACTAAATTTATAAGCTTTGGCACTCCATGCACCATTACGAAGTTTATAAGTTCCTACAGAAGGGCCATGAGCGAAATATGATGCTACATAAAACTGTAAAGCTGCAACTGGACCCAATTCTCATAGTAATCTATAAACTTGCTCCATAAGAAGTAAAAATACCTCAAGAAGTAATTTGCAGAGAGGTACATTTCGGATCCCATCTATTAAGACCTCCATAGCAGCATCAACACTTCCTGTAATCTGCAAATCAAAGTTGGTAACTCTGTTCCAAGGAGCATAACAAGGGAATGATTGACTATAGGAGAAAAAATACATAGTAAGTGTTCAAAGATGAAAGAAAAAAAATGAGAGAGAGAGAAGAAATTCCGGAGGGTGAAAGACATATAATAACAAACTTAAAGTCAGTCAAACCATACTACCAGCGGAAATAATCAACTTTGGTTGATTTCAAGAATTCCCTACCATGTGTTTTAGTCGAGAAAAATGTACATACAGAGCTGGTAGAACATCCAATTTCTTCTTCATCAAAGCCATTTCTAGGGCTTCTCGGTAAACATTAAAAGCTTCTGTAGATTTTCCCTGAATCATTGAGAATCAACAATAGATCCATAGGCCAAAATTCAACCAATCCAAATGAGTGCATGGAATTAAATTATATTCAACTTACTAATCTGTTTCTCATACCATTCGTTTCTCCATATTAGCCTTCAATATGATATTTTCAACAAACTTAGAATCTAAATCTCCATCAAGCTGAAGAAAAGCAGCACGTGCACCCGATAAATCTCTTATTTGTTCCTTAAACCTTGAATTGAAAAGATGGATAACAGGAACTTTCTGCAACCAACATAGAATGATTGTCACCTCCAGTCATTTTATAAAGAAAATGAGATGAGTCTTCCTCCAAAAGTGAGCAACCAAAAAGTTTTAATATGTATAATATCTAGACATGAAAACTATTTAAGGAGCTCGAGAAATAACACTCGATCAAAGACTTCCAAGTAAGGTTGCTAACTCGTGAAACACAATGTGTTGAAATGAAATTTTAGTATATTGTGTGTTGGAAAGTATCGTGTATCGTAAGCTTTAATTTGATAAAGAACATTGAAATGTAAATATAAATAGATAAACCTAAAGCCTACAATAAAGAAATAAGTAGCAAAACATTATGTAACTCCTAAACAATCGTACTCCACATTCATGAAAATTGGAGAGAGAAAAAAACCCATTTAAAAAAAATGAAAAAGTAATAAACAAAAGTAACTAATAAAGATTGAAAGAATCGAAAAGTCACACTTTTTATCACGAGACACAAGTATGCATGAGAGAAAAAAGTAGCATGGCTTTAATGATTTTCTTAAAGTAGTCTATATGATATTTAAAAATTTAGTTATACTAAATATTCTAGAGTATTGCAGATTTTGGTAACGTGGAACGAACTACATGACTTTGTCCTCTTCACCTCACTTACTCCTTCATCCTCTGAGCAACTGTTGCAAAAATTGAGATGTACCTCAAGGTGTTGTCGAGGAACTGGTGGACCTTCTCGAGCTCAACTGTTTTTTAAATTATGGAGCTATTGGAGGGAGGAAGAATGTTACAATAGGAGCCCTACTTCCCCCCTTGCAATCTCATCACTAAAATGAGAAATCGACAGTTGGGGTTGTTTTTTGCAACCAAAGACGGCCATGCAATGGTGCGTCTTTATTATGGACGCTTTATTCTGTCTCTACTTATGAAGGGTAAAATGGATACTACAGGCAATGTGATGCGAAAAACTTTGCCTTTTGAGCTAAGTTGAGGAAAACGTGAAGAATTTCCATTTGATGAGATATCCAGGCAACTGTTCACTTCCTCTTTCTTCAACTTCATCTTCTTCAATCCTCCAATGCAATTTTTTTTTTCCATGTTCTTCTAGTCACCAACAAGGGTATTGTTGTTTCGTGATTTTCGTCCACGAGATCTTCACTGGTGTCAACAATGAACCACCACTAAACCTTAGAAGCGTTACTCTTCCATCTTCATATTTATTGTTTAGTTTTACTAATTCTTGAATTGAACAATCCAATTCAAGAATGATTCGCACTTCACATCCTCGAATCATACGAAACCTAATATTTCTTACTCAAACCCACAACTCACAAGATATATCGTTTTCCCTTCGTTTTGATTTGAGCTGTACGATACACATGGTTTTTTTCATTATTCTCTAGTCGCCAACAAGGGTTTTGCTGTTTCGTGATTTTCGTCCTCAAGATCTTCATTGGCGTTAACAATGATCCAACACTAACCTTAAAAGCGTTATTTGACCATCTATTCGCACTTCACATCCTCGAATCATACGATACCTAATGTTTCTTACTCAAACCCACAACTCACAAGTTGTATCATTTTCCATTTGTTTCGATTTGAGTCGTACGATACACAAGTTGTATAGTACAATTTTAACAACAGTGCTTCCAAGAGCCTCCACCAAATTTCAAGAAATTGGTCACCTGAAAAGTAACCAACCGTATTTCTACCCGTGTTTTTTATTTGAAACAGAGACGAGACTCTTTATTAAATGTATTAATAAAAGAGACTAATGCTCAAAGTACAAGAGAATTATACTAAGAGCAAAATGAGCGGTCACAAACAAAAGTAGAGACGAATTGAACACAAACAACACAAACGAAACCCTAAGCAAAACAGTAGAAAAATAAGAACAAAGCAAACTTAAAAATCTTTCAACAAGAAGCCCAGAAACAGCAGAAGATTGCAGACTAAAAACTTCAAAATGGATGGGAGGATCCACCAAGAGAGAGCAAACAACCATGCAGCTTGTTGTTGAAAAAATATGCCTCCTAAGTAGTCCTTAAATCTTGAGTGAGTGACTAGCAACAAGATATTTCAGAAGAACCTTAAAGGGCCAAAATAATAGAAGCATCAATCGAACCTCATGTAATCCACTAAAACAACCTTTGAAAATAATTGGCTGAAAAAACAAAATCAGGTCTAAATTCTGTACTCAAACCAAAATAATTCCACATTTCTCAACAACGGACTTTAAGTGATCTGGAATTTCACAGTGTTGAGCTTGTGAAGGAAATAAAGAGGCCTATTTCTCAGTAATTAAATCCTCCTCTGTCTAAAACAAGGTATTGAGATCAGATTCTAAAGGCTCCTTAATCGATTAATCATCCTTCTCTGTTGTCTTTGGCATATGTTTGGCTTCCTCGTTGCTCACACTAAAAGGAGAATCGAAATCCGATACTCTTCTTTTTCGATGAAGAGATTGGAGTTTTGGTAGGAGAACCTCTCAAAAAAATTACCTTTGAATAAGGCATAGAGAAAACAAAGTATTTAAAATGAGGATGGACATAGCTCTGAGGATTTGACCTGTTTGATTGAGAAGGGGCTTAAAAAATGAAAATATTCTTAGCCTTTAAAATTTCACAAAAAACAAAAACAAACACAAAAACTAAAACTAAAACTAAACAAAAACAAAAACAAAACAGAGCAGAGCAGAAAACCATGTAAAAAGTAACAACTGTTTCTTTGGTGGATAGGGGGATTATACTGGTTGAAAGAGTAGGAACTCCTCAACAAAAGCAGGCATCCCTCAATTAACAAGCTCCCAAGGTTTCTCATGCTTGCAAAACAACAACGCAAAAACAGGCAATCAAAGGTAAATAAAAGGCTTCCTTCTATGTGCTAACACGATATTCATTACAATAGTAAATCACTATCATACATATGAAATAGAGAATATAAGTCCCCACCATAAGAAGGTATACCTTAAGAAAAGTTTTTGTTGCACGCTCTAGAGCAAACATTGCTATCTCTCTTCCACCCTTAGTTTCCACAAACTCCACATAGCGCATCCAAAACTCAAGATAACTAGCACAGGGGATTAAGCATCTTTCGTAGAGTTTAACCGCCTAATAGAAAAGGGATCTTCAATTGAAACAAAATAACCACAAGGAGAATGATGGTTTAAGTATCATAACAATTTGGGACCATACCCAATCAAAATCTCCATACATCTCCACAAAGTCTAGATAAGAATGCCAATTCATCAGTTGATCAGCATCAAGGTGTTTTACATGAAAATATGTCCTCCTGATCTTATGCTCAAAATGAATAACTTTTTCCTCTAGTTGACATGCTTCATCATAGAGTTTTTCACCAGCATGCACGTACTTCAGTAGTGCACTATACCTAGTTGTGCCAGCAGACAGATCCAGAAGGTCTTTAATGACAGAAGACAGTTCGGTGTCCGTACACTTGGTTGGGACTTCACCATCCAGAGAAGCTTCAAATTCCATGGGCATTGAAGTATTGCACCCAGTATCAGATTGGATATTCTCTTTCAGAGAAGCAGTCAATTTTCTAAAGCTGATAGATGCACTACGGTCCATTAGCTCTACTACCAAGTCAATGTACATTAAGCATGATATTGCATAACGCCAAAAATAAAGAAGGGAGACTTTTGCAGAAAAGAAACTCTTTTTAATGGCTTACAAGAATGTTCTATGATCAACTAAAACATTGCAAGGAACCAAGAAGTCTCATAGGAAGAAAAACACACCTGTTGTGGTAATAAGACAACTTTTTGGTAGGAAATCTCAGAGTTTGAATGTAAATCAGAGCTAAGAAGTCCCACTGCTGTTGAGATACCTCAAACTCAATGTACTTGTCCCACAAGCTATAGCTCAAATAGTCCTTTCCGACAAAGGAGATTGCCCTCTTAAACAATCTGATAGATGTGGAATAATGTCACTTGTTGAGTTTACTCCGTTGGTTAAATCAGGCAAAAATAGAAAAAGGAAAACGTGGAAAGGAAAAGGACATACAAATTGGAGGAAAGTGAAAATTAAATCACCAAAAACCTAGTTGGAACGTTAAAATATGCCAAAAAGAGAAAATTCTACGCAGTTCACTGGCATGCAGTTTTCATTTGCAGCAATAGGATTCTTGACACAAACGGTTTTTCTTACTCTCCATGCAGCACGTGCAACAATAATGGGTGTTACCTTTTCAATCCACAGGTTGGAAACTCCTAGCAGAGTAAATGGGATCATTGAATGCAAAAAATAGAAAAGAAAAAGAAGAAGAAGTCATAATGTTCATTCGTAAAGCTCTCCTTTAGTGTTTTTGGCTTTTTGCAAGGGGGAATCATCTCCCCCGGCCCCTATTTCGTTCACTTTATAGGAATTTATATACTTCACAGGTTCCACAGGCTAGCCTGAGAAAACCAACTGAATGAGGAAAAAAACAATAGACATAGTCAATTAAATTCTAGGTTTCCACGATATGATCAGTTCTCAAAGGCCATTCCATTCAATGCACACCCCTGAATCTCTAAACCATGCTACTTGTTACTTCTCAGCTCATAGAAACTACCTACGAACATCAGATGGATCTTCAAAAGCTGATATGCTGAAGCTACAGTAATCAACCCAAATACCAACAGAATAAGTTGCTGATTGCACTGCTTGTTCGAAGACATCAACAACCCTGTCCACAGAGCACAACCTTGTTTTGTGAGCTGCATACTTTTTCCAGTACCCATGGCACAGAGGAAACTCGGACAAGAATGAGTCATACACCAAAGAGATCTTCTCAATGACATCCTGCATTTATTGGGAAAAATACATCCGTTCTCAGAAATCCAACAAACCTTAGGACTTAATAAACTATAGTTCAAAGTAATGGCTGGAGTTGTCACAATTGACATAAAATATAAAACTGTACAAAGTAGGCCCGTTGTCCAAGAGAGCAGAAAATGAGTCCAAATATTTAGTTCATGACTCTGAATCGGTAAATAAACAATTTCTAGCAGAAGAAATGATATCATGTGGACCATTGATTCAAAAATCAAACTTCAGCATGAAATGGAAAAAAAGAATATACAAGTGGTTTAAGTATATCGATAGTCTCCGAAAAATGCAAATAGAAGCAAAGAGAATTTGGCTTGAAAATGAGACATTCACTACACAAAGTACTGTGACCTAGCAAGTGAAATCAAATTTGAGGTCTATAATTTCCTGATTAATTTGGTTTCAGAGAAGCGGCACAAGGGTTCATGAAGTCCTCTCGCAGAATGCAACACTTACAGGATACTTTCTCTCAATCTCTGAAATCAGTGAAGTCCATTCGTCAAAATCTAGACCACATTTGGGAACACCTTCGTGAAGTTTGGACTCATCTAAGCCAACTGCACAAAGGAAATATAAGCATCATGCTCTACTCAATTAAGTTTGCAAGCAGGAATTGCTCAGATCCAAGGGTGGCATTTCCTGACATTTGTTGAAAAATGAAAACAATAACAACAATAAAAGCAGCCATAACAACAAAAATCCTTAAACTCTCTGAAGAGAAAAGTGAAACTAAGAGTCGAAGTCAAACTTCAGAAAAAATTCTGGTTAGCTAACTCTTCGGAAACAGTGATAACCCATTTTATGGCCATACTTGCTTTATCGGAAAAAGAAGATTCTGGAAATCATGTGCTCCCTTACTGTTTAAATAAAGTGAAAACAAACATTGCAAATGCAGGGGACTATATACACATCTCAGAAATCAAACCATACCTTGAGCTTGAAAGAAAAACAGATATATATTAAACCTCATGACCCATCTGCCTTAACTTTTCACTCCATCGCCAATTGAAGTACAAAAGCAAAAGTGAAAAACATTATAATATACTGTGTCGTTGTGAAACCAATTAACCTTTAAAGGGTTGTTTGGGTGACCAATTTCAAACGGATTGAATGGGTTATAATGGCCCACTCAACGACTGGGGCATGTGTTAAGTGTAGATCAATAATTCAAGAGAAAAGTATTTACTATCTTAATAGAGTTATGGTACAAATACATATTTATAGAGAA
>JBBPDJ010000004.1:10167862-10196821 GCA_037974625.1 Cucumis cinereus | reverse complement strand
TAGAGAATGTAGAAACCCTAGATAGTATGTGAAATTACAAATAAGGGCCTATATATATATAAATATATTATAACATTAAGAAAAGGTGGGCAAGGATTTTTTTAACTGCCCGTTTTGGTACAACAACACTATTTACAACTTAGTTGTTAAAAGAACCAACTCTCTGTCACTCTAATGTTTCCAATGACTTCACCTAACGGTAATTATCGCCACCTCACTCTGACAACAGGCTCTAGAGACCAACTTTGAAGACCACCTCTAGTGATCAACTCTAGTAGCCACCTCGGCGGCCAACTTCACCAAAGTCCACCTCTGACAATCAACTACAACGACCACCTCCAACGTCCAACTCCAACTACAACCACGTACTACCGATGGCCAACTCCGCCAGTCACCTCTAGCTACCACCTCCAACAATCACTCCATCGACCAACTCTAGCAAAGATCACCTTCGACAATCAACCACAACGAGCATCTCAGGCAACTCCCACAACTACCTCCAATGGCCAACTTTGATGAATACCCCTAACTACCAAGTCTGTGAAATATCTCAAAAAAAACTCTGTGAATCATCAAAAACCCGCATGGTAAAAGTGTTTAAAAATAAAAATTTGAAATTATTAGTCCAAACTTTTGATAGTCTTTTTTATAGTAATTTGATGTTAATAGAAACATTTGGAGTGTATAACAAATTAAACAAACTTGTGTGTAAAAGCATTTCATGATAAAATGTAACCAAACAAATGAGCTTTTTTCTTCCTTTTAATTTTTTTAGAAACAATTAAACACAATTACTACAAACCTAAAATCCAATACTTAACACATACATAAATACACTTTCAATACACACAATTGTATAGTGTGTAGACCTATCAAACTTGCTAGGCGGCATGAAGAATTTTGAATTTTTAAACCTCTAAACGACGAAATGTGATTCCAAATTGATCAAATTTCCAATATCTCTGATCAACATCTCACTCCTCAACCTAGGATGTGATTCGTGTGAAAGCCGACACACGAATGCAGTTTACAATTCTCAAAATGCAGCCATGAATGAAGCCATGAATGAAGATAGAGGCTTAGAGTGAGCTCTTCGTGACTCAGACATTGTCACAATAGATGCAAGATTTAACATAAGAAAAGTTGACCAATCAAAGGGTTATCTTTGCCCAGTTTACAATTCGTCACATCCAATTGGTTGTCCCCTGATCTCAAAACAGACTTTGACTGCATCCAAATAGGCCCTAACCACCGCCTCAAATTTGCATATCCCCATTTGTTACCATCATCTCAAATTTGCAAACATAACCTACAATTAACTACAATATCACTCTTATCCAACTAGTTTTTAGTGTTTAATTCGAAATAGTTTTTATAAAAAGTGTTTAAATGAAATAACTTTTAGGAAAAGAAAATTAGTACGCAATCCAAGTAGGCCCTAACCATTGTCTCAAATTTGCAAACATAACCTACAACTAACTATAGTATTACTCTCGTCTAAAAAATTAAAAAAAAATTAAAAAAAAAAACTACATTATTACTATTTTGAATCCCTCTTTCTTACCAAATTTCATCAACTCTCCCCTTCTTTACTATATTGTTTTAAATCACCGATTGACCAAAAGAATTAATTGGGGAGGAAACAACAACGCAGGAGTTTGAACACATGACATCATGGACCACACTGCTATGGTACCATCTTAAATCATCGATTGACCCAAAAGCTTAAACTGATGGGTGAAGGCAAATTTAATATAATATCTAGCATGGTATTTACTATACTAAAATATCATCTAAAACAAAGTCTATTATAACCCAAATGACTAAAATAGTGTGCACCAAACACATACTATCATGACCTGCCTACTATTATAACCCAAACACATACTCATATGACCTACCTACTATTAATAATCCACGTATTATAGTAACCACTTACTATAGTAACCCAGACGCCTCCTCAGAGTTCTAAAAAACTATTGCTGCAATGCTGCAATCTCAAGGCCATTCGTCTTCTTAATTTAAGTCAATGAGATAACGTCTTTTCTATTAACTATTTCTAAAATGGAAAAGAACGGCATAAACTCAAGCAAACAGTAATTTGAAAAGAAAATTTGGAATAAAACAATGGCTGCATAAACATAAACAGCGCACCTGCGGATACTGATTCAATTGGTTGAGCTTTTGTGCCTGAATTGTTGAGAAGTTGAAAATCATTCGCCATAGCAATAGTTATTGATTTGGCATAGAACTGGACTGAACGTAGCAATAACCAGACGGGAAGAATCCAGCGAAAACACGAGTTCCCGACGTAGTAGGAAGAACAAGACGGGTCTCCATTGGGCTATGGAAACCGGCCCAGCCCAGTACCTTTGGAAGGAAACGTCGAGTTTTTTTTTTCATTTTCATTTTTCCTTTTTCTTTTTGTGGGAGCTAGGGGTGTCCAAAAACCGACGAACCGAACCGGTTCGGTTTGGTTTTATTAAAAAATATGGAACCACCGGTTCTCTAAGGAATAGAATCGAGAGGTTTGGTTCGGTTTTCGGTTTACCACCTTAAAAACCGTGAAAAACCAAACCGAAACTTATTATATTAATTATGCCAATATTTATATTAATAAAACATATATACTAATTCACAAAAAACTCGGCACAACACTTTTGTTATTATTTTTTTCTTTAGACTCAACCCCAATTTAAGAATGATTTGATGTTTTTTTTTCTTTCTTCTAAACGGTTTGAACCGAACCGAACCAATCTAAACCAAGAAAAATTGGTTCGGTTCAATAACCAAAACCGATGAAATTCGATTTTCAATGGTTCAATGTGTAGAAAAACCGAGAGGTTCGGTTTGGTCCTTGGTTCGGCCCAAAACCGAACCATGCACACCCCTAGTGGGAGCATGTTTATTTTGGAGGTCAAATCTTAAATACTATAATAATACAACTTGGTGTGATAAATACTATTTAAAATTCTTCAGTTAACTATCGTCGACACTATTTATTTGTTATAATTTTTACTATTTTTCATTTATTATTTTTTTTATTATTTGTATTTACTAATTCATTCTTAAACTAAAATGAATGTTTGGGACAAGACGTTAGTTGTTATAATCTTATATTATTATAGTTAGATTTAAATAGTTTGTGTTTGAATTGTAGATTGTTTTAGTTTGGGTTATTATAATATTTATTTGAATTGTATATTGTTGCAACTCAAACTAAAATAATCTAGATCTCACGTACAAACTATCTCAACCAAACTTTATGGATTTTCACCTCGAAAAGTGCAATACTATTTTCATAAATAAAGAAACTAAAATAAATTTTGCATTTTTTTTTAGTTTTTCCTTTGAAGAATTGTCAACTAAAATTGGAAAAAAAATTAATTAAATTTATCATGTTGTACCAACTTTTACTATATACTTTGTTAAATTGATTTTTTTTTTTTTTTTACGATATGGTAATTGATTAAAATGATTGAAGCTAGGATTTTTATGTCGAACCAACAATATTAATATTTTTCGAACTTCAAACTTAATTTAACATTACAACTTTGACCCTTAAGTTATCACACTAAATTTAATATTAAAAAAACACCACACTCCGACACTTTGGCTTCGTAGTTTTTCATGTTTGTGATATATGTTGTTCTAATGTTGCCTCTCTCTTTTGTATAGTTCTCTCTTGAACTCCAAGAACAACTGTCGTTTAGTCTTCCCTTTTGTATGGTTCTTTTAAGATATTTTTGGGTGCAACATGTTATGATTGTTATGGGAAGCCATTTTCTCTTGACAAGTTGTTGAGATTATTGTCTTGTACGAAAAACTTTTCTAAACTATCAAAGTTCGTTTAACCTTATCAAAAGTGGAATAAATTTTTTTATTATTAAACGAATGAGGTTCACGCATTTGTTGATTCCATTTGTGATCTTCATCTCTACCATCTATTGTAGACTTCCTTTTGATCAATTACAACTAACTTTATCGGGCTTAAAGGACGCCCTCCATGAATTGATTGTGTTTTTTAATTCATTATTTCTTGAAGTTTCTTTTAAAACTTTAAATTTGATGAACATTTTCATATCGGTTTTGGGGAGGACAGTTGGTTCCCATTTTATTCGAGTTCGTCGAGAAATTATCCAAAGTCACAAACTTCGGGTTTAGGGATTTAAAACAACACACTGTTTTTTAAATTCGTCAAACTTATCAATTTGTCTCGATCAAAATTGTCCCCGAGATTGCTATATAGTTCGGATAGCACAAGATTTGTGCACGTGTAGGGTTTCTAAGTAAAATATAATTTGAAGAAAATGCCCTCAATTTTGAAAATATTATTATATATATATTTCTATATCATAATAAAATATGAAATACAATTGATTTGCTCAAGAAGTTTCATAACAACTCACAATTACTAGTTCCCAAGCGTTTGGTTCATCTCCCACATTTACATTTCACACTTTGCCAAAAAAATCAAGGAAAATAAGGTGAATATAGCGTTATTATGTTTAGAAATTATGTTTTTCTTGTTATTTGCATGCTAATGAGACTAATAATTTACATTAGCATGTTCACTTGCGTAATCTCAGTGCTAAGTCAAAGTTCTCGACCAGGTCTTTTTAGATTTATCCCAAGATTAATGTAAGGTTTCATATCTCAGTCGAGTTTTGAATAATTTCACACCGAGATTGACATACTCTCCTCGAGATTTTGATTGATTTTATTAATTCTTTGTATGTATTTGCAGGATGCCTCGTGTGTTTGTTAGTTTTGGTGGTGAATGGAAGGATAGTGAGAAAGATTTGACTGTGAATGCTAGTATAAAGTTTGAAAACTTTTTAGGTGAAATTTATAGAATTAATGAGATAAATTCAGCTGAGTTCGATTTGGTTCTACGATGCCTGCACAATGTGAAGCCTTTTATATTTGCTTTTGTTATAAGCTATCAAGAAGATTCAATTGTTTTCTAATCGATGATGTATCTGAAATTGCAATTATGGTTTCAAATGAACCAACATTAGTCTGTCAGTTTAGGAGTACGGTAAGTCACTTTTTATTCAACTGGCCCAAAATGTTATTGCATCCACACCTATGCCTGAGCTTCACTTTATCGTCGAGCACAATGTGTTCTTGAACAAGGTCCAGTCTTTTAGTCAATTGACTGACTAAACAAAACTTAAAATGTAGACTAAAGAATAAAATTCGTTCCAAGTAAAATATTTATACAAATTGAAGCTCGAAAATGTACTAAACAAGTTTGGGCACACGAAAATTAGTGAACTTTAGTCATTTTGAAAGCAAAGAAATTAAAAACTCGATGGAGATGAGGACCTAATTCCGCAAACGTGAGACGAAGGGTTCTTTAAAACAAAGTTATTTTTTATAATCTCAAGCCTCTATTTTGAATTTCAAATGATTATATTGAAATCTCGGTGTCAATTTGGGCCGTGGAGAAATGTGAAACCTGTTTTGGACAATTTCCCAAGTTCATCAGCTGTGCAGGCAGGCGACAGTTTGCTTGTTGAATCAAATCTAGAGAATCAAGATCATCGTTTCAATTTATATCCCAAATCCGAGGGAAGATAAAGGCCGAATCAAGCAAAGGAAGAAGAGGGGAAATGGTTTGTGTATCTCTATCTTCTGCTGTTTCACTTTACACTCCTTTCTACAAATCCAAGCTCTCCTTTCCTCTCTCTCTAAGATCTTCACCGCCGAATGTAAAGCTCTCGTTTAGTCCTGCAGTTGAACAGAGTTCCTTTTGTTACAATCCGCTCAGGTAATTTCAGGTTCCAGAATCATGCCAGTTTGATCGAATAGTAGTGGTTTTGGTTCAAAAAAATTGAGAGTTTTGAAAAGAAACGTTGTTTGCTCAGGCTTGCTGTCGGTAGCGAGGGGATTGCGACGGCGGGGATTAACAAGAAGAAGAGCCGTGGTTTAACTGCTGTTTGTTACGCTATGCCCGTTAACACTCGCACTCTTCAGTGGATCTCCACCATTTCTTCTGCGTAATTATCTCTTCTCTCTATCCGATTCTTGTGTAATTGCATACAAGCACCATCTCGTCTAATATATGATATTATATTTTCTCTGAACTGTGCTTTTATTATCGTTAATATTTTGTGGTACGTTTCTGTAGCATCAGCACAGAATGCTCAATTTTAACCAATCCTCAGATGGGGTTTAATTGCTTTGCTACAATTCTTTTGATTCCGGTAGTTAATTAGTTTCATTTAGTCGGTAGCATTCAGTGGCTATATTTATAGTGTCAATATGCCACCACTTTGACCTTTATCTGCTGTTTCAGAGTCCATTCCACGTATCAAAGTATAACTCTTAAAACCCTAGGTTTCTTCTTCAGGGTTTTAATGCTCGCAAGGGGAACTGGCATTCAGAAGTCATTTATTGTTCCGCTATTTGCACTTCAGGCGCCTGCAAGTGTTATCTCCTGGATTAAGTAAGTAAGCCTCGTGTAAAATCTCTATCAGTACATATCAGCAGGATGCCAAGATCTATTAGTAACCAGTTCCAGTTTCTAAATGGGTCAATTTTTTGGTTCTACCTTCTATATCAGAGGAGAGTACGGTATTTGGAGCGCTTTTCTGGCACTGCTTGTTAGACTGTTCTTCTTCATCCCTGGTATTGTATTCTGTCTCCTGATTCTCTACTTAGCTAATGAATTTATTGCATTGTTTATCATTCACTTTATTGGAAGGAACGTAGTTCATAGCTTGGCTTGAAACGTGTTCGTTTGAACCTCACTTAATTCAATTAACTGTAAGGGTTTCACTTCGTACAATCTCTTGAATGAATAGAAAATTCATAGGAAGTCGGATGCTGGGTTCTTTTGGATGTAGGTGAATTGGAGATACCATTCATATCACTACTTTTGGTGATTGTGGCCCCATATCAAGTCCAAAACTTAAGGTAAACATTTAACCTTTTAATCATATCTCACTTTATAATTTTTCCAATCTTAGAATTTGATTATTATCTCTCGTTTGCAGGGGAACTCAAGAAGGGTGCATTATCTCCCTACTGATTGCAGCATATTTGGCCTTCCAGCATTTCTCTCGGGCAGGCAGCTTTCAGAGAGCTTTTGATCAGAATTCAATTGTTGCAACAGTAGCAGTTGTTTGTATTACTGCTGTCTCATTCCTGTTCGTGATCTGAGTTCCTTAGTCACTCCCAAGTAAACCTTACCGGTTAAATCTTCAATAAACACTATTGGTTGTCCTGTAATAGTTACACAATAGTCAGAATGTACAGACCTCCCTTTTCATGTTTATAAATACTATAAAGAAATGTTTATTTCTTCTTGTTTGTTTGATCTAATCATCTTCCTGTGTCTCTTTATAGTTATCACAAAATTGCATTGGATTGAACCTAGACAATTACTTGTTTCCTTTTTAAATAACATTAGCACTAACTAGTTATATATGGCAGTTCGTGAACTTGCTTTCAATCATCTGCTTTCTATTGTATAATTTGTACATTGTACAGCGAACAATCTTAAATTGGACAAAGAAGTCATTAATAGGTAAAACAAAATGAACTCGTGCAAGCTGAAGTTCGAGTACAATGCCTCTTCCCTGGATAACCAACCTAAAGAGCTTCCAGATGGAATTGACTTATCTATATTATTTGCTAACATTCATCCAAATTGGAGTTGACTTGTCTATATCTTTTTATTGGGTAACAATGTGAAATATCTTATGGATAGCGTACGACCTATTTATTTCTTTAATCTACTGATGTATGTTCCTTTGGACTTCTTAGTTATCTAATGCATAACCTGATGTATAACAGCAATAACTTACTATATAATCTTTCTTTTATCATATTGATGTCTAACAATGCAAAAATGTGCAGCAAATAAGCGATTGCCATCTCTCTGTGGAGAAAAGAAACAATTTCTTCGGCTTACAGATGATTTGCCACGAGCAAACCTATGAGGTAAGTTATGGTCAAAAGCAGCACCGATCGTTTTGAATTCGAAGTGGCTGAGCTGGGCATGCTTGATGGTTCTGCACCGTAAATTGATGGATCTGTGGGCGTATATGTTGGGTTTGTTGGCGTATATGTTGGGTTCGTGGTGGCTGGCGGTGGCAGTGTTGGGACTGTGGGGACTGGTGGAGTTGGTGTTGGGATGACAGGTGCCGGGGGTGGTGGGGTTGCTGGTGGAGGGGGGCTGTGAAAAATACATAAAGAAATTAGTTAGCTCGATTTTGCTTCCTTTACTGATTTCTTTTCTTTTATGGGTAACTTATGGTCTCTTAGTAAAATGAATACTGAGCTCTTAAGGAATTACCTTAGTACAGCTCCGGGTTTTGCATAGTGACAGTTACCGTTACCTGCAATATAATTTAGAAACGACAAATTGTTAATAAAACATTACAAAATACTAATTCCTGAGATTTTATTTCACCTTTGAGCTATGACTTTGTTAGGCTTCACTACTTAGTTTTTATCTTTAGATGATAGGATACGACCTTTTTGGGAAATTTTGTCACTAAAGTTTCCTTATCTCTGGTTCTCTACCAGGAAAGGAGGATGAGAGAGATGAAGTAGAGAATCAGGCACCTTCATAAAAAGGTTGAATGAGAAGTGGTAGTGCTAGCTAGGTATAACCACAAATGGATTGCTTTCAAAGGAAAGCATAATTTGTGATTTAAAAGTACTTCTTATTACTTTGTAGTATGGTCAATTTCTATTGGATAAAAAAATGTTAGAAGGATTCACAGATTTAGTAGAAACTCTTGTAATCAATAGAACTTGTCTGAGATAAGTTTGGTAGTTCAAAAAATCTCTTAAAATTGGCTACCACAAGTGACAACAGGGGTTAATGATGAGTCAATAAGGTGAAAATGCCATACTTGGGTCTGTACTGACGAGTTGTGCTGTTCCTCCAAAAACACAGCTAGTAGCCGCTGGATTCTTCTGGTAATAGTCATTGAAGGCATAAGAGGCATGGTCCTTTACTGTGTTCGGGTCATAGCAGCTCCCACCTGGCTGAATCGCAGAACAGTCTGCACCGCCATAGCCACAAGCGTAGTCAAGAGCCACCTGCAGAGCAGTTGGGGAAGCTGCAGAGCTTGCAATACACCATGAACCTCCACCCAGATTCCCCGACACTGCGGTGGGATTCACATTGGGGTCTACTATGTTTGGTACAGGCTGTGGTGGTGAAACTGGAGTTCCTTCTGGAGTTGTTGGGTTAACAATGGTAGTGTCATCCAACTGAGTGAAATGTATAGAAGGTGAGACGATTGTTCTGTCTTCTTTATTCTGTAGAGGTATGTTTTCTTGATTTTCTTCTTGTGTAGGTGATTTCTCTGCTAAACTTGAACCTGAAGAGATCAAAACTGCATCAATTTCTCATTTTCTTTATTTAAGATTTGATGCATTCACTGAGATGTGAATAAGTTACATTCCTGATGCATACATTCATTTTCATTTTCATTTTGGATTCTTCTTTTGGAAGTTTTCAAGTTGATAGAGTTAGGATTCTCTCTACCAAGAAAAAAGGATCTATCACCACAGGAGAAACACTTTTCCCATGGATTTGAATTGCCTCAGGAATTCAATATCTAGTGGAATTGACAACACCTAAAGTAAATAACTATGAAAAGAGGATAATTCTTAGTCAATCTCCAAATTGAGCTATGAGTGTGAATAAAGTATGAAGAGAGCACTTGAATGCTTTTCATTTTAACCAATTGTGTCATTATATTTTCAGCCTCTAGTTTGAATGCTCAATATAGGTTGTTTAACAAAGAGATTAGACTCTCAGATGAGACTAAGTACCGATTGACCGTTCCGACATAATTACATGATGGGCACTATGAACTTAGATTAGAAGATCTTTTTATTTTGTATTTTTCCTCCAGGACCTCTTTGAGGGTTTGTGACGTTTTGAATGCTATCCTTTGTTTCTTATGAAAATTAAAATGTCATTTTGTTTGCAGACCACATCATAGGATTTTTGCCAAAATGAGCATAACATGCTTGTACTACCAACCTCAAAGTCAAAGGTTAGAATCTCTTATCCTACATATTGTCAAGTAAAAAATATGATACGATATCTAGTAGAAACATACTGCAATACATGCTTATTTTCTCACTTTCAAACTTATCTAAGAGTGAGCATAGAAAAAGAATGATAAAACCAACATTACCTGAGAAGAGCAAGAAGGAATAGAGAGCAAATAGAGCCAAATCTCTCAGAATGTTGAAACCCATCACTTTAAGTTGGCTGCTGACCTGTGTATTATCTCTAGTTTCTTCTTCTTGGATTTAGTAGTAACAATGACAGGGACTGCCAAGCTTTAATAAAAATAGATCAAATGAGAGCTAACCATAACTGTTCTTGAACAGGACTTATTATCTTTTCACTGTAAATATTTTTATTCATAAAAAACTTAAGAATCAAAGCTTTCTTGGATCAAGAAGAGAGAGAATATAAGAAAACTTGAGAAAGCAGCCAATGGAGTAGTTGGATACCACAAGCAAGAGAAAGTACAATGAGAAAGAAAGGCAAAATTAACAAAGATATGGAGCTGGCTTATGTTTTCAGAACAAAAGGAAAAATTATATAAAGAAGACGGGACAACTATGCTATTAAAGTTGTTTCTGTCTTCGATCGAAGATCTTAAGTTTGTGAATATTGATTGACATGAAATATTATATAGTCATTCAATCATAATTCTTCGAAAACGGTTTTCAAAAACAAAAGTAGGAGCACTAGTAGTTACTTGAGTGTGAAATGGAATTGAGAGAATTATATGTTTTTTTTTTTTGGTGCATCTTAGAGTCTGTATTGAAGAATATTGTCTCCTAGATTACTACCTTTGCTGAATGATTGATTCAAGAATATAAACTTCTAACATTCAAATGGGAATAAATAAAAATGATACCTTGTAATAAAGAATATTCAGAGCCACATGCAAAAGTAGGCTAATTTAAATATATATATATATATATATATATATGAAATAGTTGGAAAATATATGTTTTATTGGATATCGTTGCTTGAAAAGCTTCCATAGTTATTTTGATATACTGATGAAAAACTTCCATTGTTATTTGGATATCTTGAAAATAGAGAAATTTCCATTGCCGATTTTTCTTTCTTTTTAATAAAATGGAAAAAGAAGATTGTTGTAGAGAATCCAATCCCCTAGTCCATGGACCATGGTAATAAATTGGAAATTTGGCTGAATGTTCTCATCCAACATTTTCTAAGAATTCATTGGAACAGTCTTTTCTGCAATCCTTTTCACTCCAGAGATCGACCCAAGATTTGAATAAAAATTCAATTTCTTTTCGTTATACATCCAAACTATGCTATAAGTGGAATCTTAGGGTTTTTTTGGTACAGACGTCCCTTGTTTATGTTGGGCAACTCACCTCTTATAAAATATGATTTATAACCTTTTGTTTACATCATAGTCTACTATCTCATTTTGATGACTATGTATATCATCCTAAGGCGATGAGATCATTATCTTTACCTTTTTGGCAAGAATATCTAACAAAGTGGGAGAAATAAGGAAACATGACAAACATTTTAGAAGGATAGCTTCAAGGGTGACCATGTAGCCCTATCATGACGACCAACCTTATATTGCAGTTAAATATTCATCGCGTCAGGGATCAACATGTTAACATAATGAAAAAGTGGTTTACGTGAGCAAACCGTTATAAATCATACTTTTGAGAGGGGTGTATTAGCAATCATAAACACCCTCTACAATGGGTCAATCATAAAAAACTCTTGAAATCTTAGCTAGGATGGAGACCACGATTGTTTCTAATCTTTTCCAAATAAGTTTTCAAATCTTTCCAAGTTCTCAAAACTTACGTCAATATCACTAAACAAAGCTCATTATGACATTTTTAAAAAATGGTTATCAGGTTTCATTTCCATTTTTTGGTATGCAAAATGAAAATTACTCTTTTGAAACTGTGCTTTTTAGTTTTTAAGATTTAGATACCATTTTGAAAAGCAAATTATAAAATAAAGAAGTAAAATTTTGAATGATTATGAAAATAATCTTTTCAAAATAGGAAAACACACAAATATATTAGAAAAATGACTTGGTTGCATGTTGGGAAAATATATAGTACTACACTATCATCCTTGTATGGAAACTAGAAAGCATCCCTTCATTGTTAGTTACTATATAAATATTTAAGAATTATGTGGGACTATGAATTAAAAATAATATATCACGCGTCAAATTAGGAAAGAAAGTAGCACGTATTTCATTAACGTTATATATTTTCTTCTTTAGGAAGTTGTCTTTCCTTCTTTTGTTTTATAACTTCTCAAAAGAGAGTGTCTTTCATTATTTGTCCATTATTTGGAGCATTTTGATCTTAGTACTTTTAAGAAGTGATCATCTTGGTCTCCTCAATTTCTTTTTTCTATTTCATCTTTAAGAGATCAAAATTATCAATTTTTGAAAGTTCAAAAATCAAATTGAACTAAAGTTTATAGAACCAAAATGAAAATCTTAAAAGTATAAGAACGAAAATAAACTAAAGTTGAATGGTTAGGGCTAAAATTAATATTTTGAAAGGAAATGTGCCACCTTAAAAGACCAACCATACAATGCCATGTGTCCACCACGTTATAGATTTAGTTTGTTTTTAATTTTTACATTTTTCATTTAAGGAAGATATATCTATATATTTTAAAATCTCATGCATCTCTCCAAAATCTCCCACTAATGCTATTGCTTCCATAAATAACATATATTTTATTTTCCCTTTTTTCCTCGCAAAATCTTTCATTATATGATTTGTCCACTTGTATCCAAATATTATTCTCTATTAATTTCTCATCGACTCAATTTCAGAAACAGTTAAATCAATCGATTAATTTAGTTCTCTTTATATATTGATATTAGGGGTTTTTTCAAATATAGAAAAAAATACAAATTATTTACACTCCATGAAAAAAAGTCACTAAAAGACAAAAATGAATTACACTTGATTTTTCTATAAAATGTAAATATTTTGTAAATTTTTCTATTTTTGATAGTTTCCCTTGATAATATTATTTGTATAGATTTTTTTATTTTTTATTTTTTTTTAAACTATTGTCACTTGCCAACTTTTGATCCACATTGTAAAGTTGATAATTTAGTCACTGTTCTGCAATTCATTTCCTTTTCTAAGTTATACTATATTTGGTTCCAAAAGTTGATACGTTTGATTTTAGACCAAATGACGTAATCCATATCAAGAAAAATATAAACTTGACCTACAATCTATATATCACTTTGCGCAAGCAAAGTCTCGGGAGTTTAGAACACCCTTTTAAAACCACCTCCTTCCCACACAATGACAAAAAATGAGCCTACCATTTATGTAATGTATGCCAAGTTCTATCTTTAATATAGGAGAAAGACTCGTATTTACTATTTTCAAGTCAAGCCAAAAGCTCAAAAGATTTTCCATGATTTGCTACAACCATGTAATGTATGTCAAGTTCTATCCTTAATACAGAAGAAAATCTCGTATTTACTATTTTCAAGTCAAGCCAGAAGTCCAAAAAATTTTGCTACAACCATCATCTAATATTTTTAGATTTCTACAATATCAATGATGTCAGCACATGTGTACACTTCAAGTTGCAAGGTTTTGTCCGGTGACTTGATGATTATTACTTTTTTAGTGAAACAAAATGACTTCAACTCGTCCGACCCAAAGGCTCGTAGCATTGACTTCCTATTTTGAGATCCATACAAGTGTCCTTGAGCTTAGGCCCCACCCTTGGTTCAAGGCCTTGCAAAACTCTCAACCTTATGACATTAAGCACTTTTTAGTAATTGAATTCAAAAAATTGATACACGACAGACAAAATCTAAACATCTTTTTTAGGAATAACCTGTAGATTGAGCAATTATATAATTATCCTTAATGAAATATATAAGAACTAAATGGTCACAAATTAAAAGTTTGCGTACCAAAGCATCTTCTAAACCCTAATTAGAATGGGGTACAAACTTGAAAGACCAACCCACTCCCTAATTAAAACGAGCTTTCATATGAATAAGAGTTTCTTTATTACATCCAAAGAGTATAAACCAAGCAAAAAAGTTCCTATGAAAAATCCATGAATGAGGTGGTTCTAACTGAAAAAGTATAAATGCACATTTCTTCAAACCGACGAATTCTCAAACAATCTGAAGTTCCAGAAAGTTTGACTAACGTCACTAATAACCATTTACAACAAGAGAATCACTAAAAAAAATATTCCTATGGCCTTTAATTGCTTAAAAGAAGGGCTTATTAGATGCAAAACTTCTCCACGGTTCTTGTCTGCCACCTTGCAGTGTAGTGAATCTACACTGAGATATGTTCCAAATCCTAATAAACTCATGTGTGGATAAACTGGATTTCATCCACTTTCATGCCCTGAGCTTCCATGAAATTGAGCGGCAGTTGAGAGATCCCACATCAAGAAACTTTAAATAGGAAAGCGCAGCAAAAGGCCAAGTGCAGTCCCGTGGAAACCCGTGTTATCCTTGACGAAGTATGGAGCACTGTGAGAGACGTTCAGTGACATCACTCCACGCTGCAATAAAGGGGCATTCTTGTTAGGTGTGGTTGATCAGATTCATGTTATTCATTGGAGGGTAATTTACTCTACCTGGGAAGTTTTGGAAGTCGGGTTCGATTCCGTTGCCATTTATATCTTTGTGATTTGGAGTAACATACTTCCCAACAGTGACTGCAACACCAGATCCGTCGTGAAGTTCGAAAACTGACTGAATTAAACCCTGTCAATGAAGGTAAAGCATCACGTTTAATGAAGCTTATCAAAGTCGTTTCTAAAGTCCAAATTAGGGCAATCCAGATTGCTACCAAAACTAGTTAAGTAGAAAAGAAAATTGATGTATGGAAGCCAGGTGTATCCGTTGCAGCGCACTCAGATAGAGTGAGTTCATAAGAAAAATTCAAGTTCAATTAAGAAAATGGGAAAAATAAAGCTTGAGGTTAATAGCTTAAACCTTGCCATAAGTCCTTTCCCCCACAAGAACAGCTTTGCAATTATCATGCAGCGAGGAAGCAACCTGAAGTAAGAACAACTCACTGAGTAAAATATAAGTCCCAAAGTATCCAAAATGCAATTTAGTTGATCGAGGCACTCACAATTTCACTTGCACTTGCAGTTCTCTTGTTCACCAGAACCTGCATGAGATGGTAGTCGAGAGCTTTCTAATTAAGTCCAAGACATTGAAGCATATGCCTATTAATCAGTGTGTCTTTTAGAGAGAAACAAAATGTAACTAACCGTGACAAAACAAATTATATTCACACTGCTGGAAATTAATGATTTAAATGTAAAATATTGGGCAGAATTAGATCTAGAATAGGAGGTTTGTTCAACTGTTTTCTCAAAGCAAGTTTCAATCGGGCTGACTTCACATGTTTTTAATCAAGGAACGTCTGTCCGTAACTTCAGAACGTGTTATCCAAAAGCATGCGTACTGCTTAAACTTTTTTTTTTTAAATATTATTTTAAAGTACGTAGAGAATTAATTAAAACAGGCCCATTCAAATAGTTGTTTCATCATCTTAGTTCGATGAACTCTTCAAGTAGTTGCACTCTCTTTCATGTCTACATATTCAAGCACTACAACTAACCCGTTTAGGTCAGGACAATCATTATTCTTTCCCATTTTGTAAAGACGTCATTGTAGAAAGAAACAAATACAATTCTTTTTCCTCATAATCAAAACAAGCAAGACTATATCCCTCACAGGCCAGCATATGGCAGGCAAGATCTTACAAATCCATTTGTTACAAAGCTCCTTTTGATATTACTAAAATAAGTACGCCTCTCTCATTACAATCTAAACAAACAGAAGGTTCCTAACTAATAGACTAGCGTGGTGGGAAAGATTTATCACACCCCCTTTTACAAGTCACCCTTTGATGTATTACCGAACCATAAATACCTTCTAACGGGTTTGAACAGAAACGAGTAACCAGACACAAAGAAATTTGGCTTTGTTTGCTAAGCTAACCACATTAAAAAGAATGATGAGTTACCCCTTTTAGAAGCTAGTGGTTAATGCTTAATAGAAACTAAAACTTAATGCAGCTAAAATGAGAAGCCATTTAGTTCTTCTTCTTCATATGTGCTTAAAGTAATCAGAGTTCATAACAAAACATTAGATACCACAACTGGAGCTTTAACTAATGGTCCAGTGTCTGCAACAACAGTTTTTTGGTATTGAGGATCCCTTCCAACTGTATAGATCACCTGGATATATGTGAACCAGGAAAAAAAAACCAAATAAGGTAGTTGAGCAAGTCATCGTATCATCATTTTCTTTGTAAATCGGGAAAAGGAGCTGTAATCAAATTGTATCACACCACCTTTCTTGACAGAAGAAGCAAGACTAAAGAAATCCATTACATTGAAGAGTATCAACAAAGACATTATTGGTCAAAGAGTGATTTTTCCATTAACAAAATGACTTGAAAGTAAGCTAGTTAAGCTAATTTTATTTTAATACTACTAGCAACATCTCTGGCTGCACGTGATGAATGTAATCAAGCATCAACAACATTGTTTGGCCGGAATGATATAGTTGGCTACCCATCTTTTGTCAACCAAACAAAATATTTTCTGATTACTTACATACAGGGTTTGAAGCATAATGGTCAGAACTAACATCCTAAGAATACAACAGTCCTTTATTTGATACCTAGAAAATGTTACAACAAGTTGCAGGAGAAAGTAAAAATAAATTCATATACCGTGCTCCCTTCATTCAGAAATAGCTTTGCAATTTCAATTCCAGCCTGAAATGAGCATCAGCTATAATTGGTAAAAGTTCAATCAACAGCATATAAATACAAATACAAAGCAATAAACCGCATAGTCTATATATAAGTTTATTAAGAAGCCTAGGAGGTCTACGTAGAGAAAAGTCAAGACTCATAAATCATAATCTTACTTCTACATGAGAATTAACGATGGGGAAATTTAGGGCTGACTACCACTGTACTGGTAAAGAAATCCATGCAAAAAAGGACATTCCTCATGCAAGTGGGAGGGCAGTAGTAAACTAAAAGTCATCTTCAAAACAATTTTGAATACCTGCACCAGTCCACCAAGATTATCTCTGAGATCCAAAATGAAATATGACGCACCCATGGCCTCAAGACGCTTCATTGCTGAAACAATTATGCCTTTTGTTATTATCAGAAATCATTCATGTATTTGGGACCATTGAAATAATTCAGATCCACATAACAACAGAACACAGGTTTATCTTCTGTATACAACATTCATAAAAGATTGCAAAATGGTGTTCCCAAGTCTTTCCTTCAGTTTGATTTTCCAAAGTAATAATGTACATGAGGTACTTTCCTGTTTGGCCGGTTTTGGGAACCAAAGTGCTTCCATCAAATACACTTGATAAAATTGAATTAAGTTGATACAATGATACTTAAATCCATGTTAAATTTGAGGCAAAACTGGAAAAATAAAGAAACGAATTGAAAGAGATGAATTGATCAATAAAAATATATAATTTAAAAGAAAATATATGTATACCACTTTAACCCTATAGAAAATAAAATTAACTAAGCCAAACATATCTTCCATGCTATAGGAGACGAAATAGTTCTGGAGTAAAAGAACGAAGCGAAGATGCATTTGCAGGTCTCAACTTATAATAATTCAAACTCATACAAGTCTTTGCCCTATTTTAAAGGAACTGGGCATTTATTTAGAAATTCAGAAATTCAAAAAGATAGAACTCGATTCCTAAAATGTTACTTTTTACATTGAATCTTTAATTGACCATGAGTAATATGTGAAATTATGTAAGTTAGAAAGAAACTTTACACATTGGGCAGTTGAATTCATTCGACAATTACCAGTAACCAAGTCTTTTTTAGCCAATGCATTGAACTCCTTTAGGCGAATGTACCCAACAGAAGAGGTAGGATCCATTTGCTCTAGGCGGTAAAAGACGGGGGTTCGAGCAAGAACTTGTCTTTGGACTTGTATACTTTCTACTGGTCCACAGTTACCATGCTTGACCTATAAAAAATGCATCCTGGATGATTGAAAGAAACATAACAAAAAGAAAAAAAGTTAACAAGACATTTTATCAAATTGCAACAAATCTGTGATAACAACCTTAACAGTCACGAGTGTTTCGTTAGGGCCTTGTAGTAATGAAGATACTTCAAATGCTGATTTCCCTCCCGCATCGACTCCATTTACAGCTAAAATTTCATCTCCCTAACGGAAGAAAAAAAAGCACAAAGAAAAAAAATTACAGAAAGTGCTCACCACTATTTCACATTAGAAGATTCCAAATTAACAAGTGGTAACAAGAAAAATAACTACAAGCAGAACTCAGCAGAACCCAGAAAGCTATCTGCTAGAAAATACTTGATAGTCATCTTTTCTGATGAAACTAACACGATGAATTCACTATTCGAAAGATTGTTTTCAGAAACAGATTTAAGAAATATGGTGACTTTTAGAGTTAATTGGGCACCTAAAATTATTATTTACAAATTAGTGAATGTGAAATGAGGAACTTCAAGCATTAGAAGAAACAAAAAATTCATAAGCACAAATAAAATTAAACGGAACAAAAATTTTAAAATACAAGCCAATCTGATTCCATGCATAGATAGGTGGATAATACACCAATTACCATCACAGATATTGACGATTCAATTCCCACTTCCGCAATTACTGAACTAAAGAAAAATTTAAAATACAGGCATCCCAATATTTTTTTAGTAATATTTTCCAAATACAAACTTTCAAGGCAGCCCAGCTTGAGATGATATACAGAGACAAAAGATTTTGCAGGGATCAGGTCATTGATCAAACTTGGCAAAAGCATAGCAAGCAAATGTTTTTCTGAAAGCATTGAAGTGAACAGGTTCTAAAATCAGACCAGTAGTTGGTTATACCTGTCTAACGCCAGCCAAATGTGCGGGACCATCTAATAAGAGTCCCAGTACCATTATTTTCATGCCTCCATTATCATCTGGAACTTCCCTAAGGTTTATTCCAATACCAGTCATGTCATATCTCGCCATTTTGGAGAACTTCAAAAAAGAAACAAAAAGGAAAAAAAGAATATGAATAAGAAATTTAAATTTGACGAATGTGGAACTCGATTGCTCGAATCTGACCATTTCCTTGAAGCATTAAACATTGTACAAGGAAGAAAACTCGGCAAATGAAAAAAGTGTTACCTCTGCAGGGGGAAGAAAACGCGTGTAAGGATCGCCCAAGCTGGCCAGCATTCTCCGGATGATATTGTGAGCCTTTGATCGAGTTTGAATAGAAATATTAGTAATGTCTTCTTGCCTTTGCTGAATGCACCAATGGATATGCTCATTAAGTCATACTTGTAACGACATTCTCAACAATTGTTTATTTTGAGCAAAATTTCAAAAAACTTGCATACATATACGTAGACATACGAGTTAAGTCAGATAACAAGTGATTTAGTTCATAAATCCGCATAAATTTCTCAATACCTTCCATGGATGGCGATTACTAGCTTAAACAATGACCCCAACTATTCGTTGTACTTAACAGAGTATACATATGAAACAAACACGTGTTCTTTACTCTATAATTGCATAAACTGACACACGATATGCCAAAAAAACACGGTATAGAATCTTGCCCAAGTGGGAGAGGCCACTGGGGAATTCATACCTTCCAAGCTTCAGGGGACCAGCGATGGCGACCAGCATCTAGAAAGCTATCATTTACAATTTCCCAAGCCTCCCGGACGATATCCTCGTTAGTCGCCGGCGGGGACACAGTCTCAGAGCTTTCAAATTCATGTACCTCGTCTTCATCAATACAAGACGCAGATGAATCGGAGAGCGAAGAAGAGGGCAAAGAATCAGATGACAAAGAGAAAAAGTCCACAGCCGAATAATCTAACGCAACAGATGAGGGGGAATGGAGAAGAAGGCCGAAGGAGAGCACTCCTGAAAGAGCTCCAAGTAGAGTTTTATCGACCAAGTTAAGGGAATTGCTGAAGCTCTTCTTCTCAGAGTTGACTAAGCTTAGAAATGGCGGGGGCTTGGGAAGGAGTGAGGGAAAATGGAGATGGAAAGGGGAGAAAGAGCTGAAGAAGAAGATGACACTCGCCATCTTCTGCTTCCCGCGGTTTGAGATGTCTGTTTGGATATCAGCCTTCGGTTTTTCTATGATAATTGTTGCTCCTAACTTCTACTCCTAACCAAAAATTAGAAATTAATAACACCACTAATTGCAAAAACCATTAATAACTCAGTTGTGATTATACTTTTAAATTTTTTTAAATTAAAAATGAAGCCCTCAAGTTATACAAATTTTAAAATTGAATCCTAAAATTTGTGTAATTATATAAATTATACTGATTATATAAGTTTGAAGATTGAACTTTATGTCCAATATTTACATTTATGGTAAGCTTGAAGGTTCATTTTTAACACTCTTAGACTGTGTTTGACCCAAAAAGTTTGAAGTAGGAGAAGAGAAGTAGAGTTATGAATTTCACTCCTTCTTTGACTTAAGAAGTTTGTGTGTTCTGTCACTACAAAATATTAATTTTATACCTTATTAACTTCGAATATTATGGGTCTTGGGAGTTCACTGCACCTCACAATTCCACCCCTTAACCCAAACACTATCTTAAGTTTAGGGGCCTAGTTGTTATTATTAAAATTTGAGGTGTAATTGCAAATAGTAGTATATTTTAAGGACGTTTTTTGTAATTTTAGGACACTAATCATGGACAAATGATAGAGTGATGAAAGAATGACACATGAATTTTAGGACACTAATCATGGACATATTACACCTAAATTGTAAGATTTATACTACTTTCTTTCTATTAGTTTTTGCTATCTCACTTTATCGCATTTAACAACGTTTCAATGGTTAGCGACAACATCTTTGCAACGTTACACTTTATAGACAAATTAAGTGTAGTTGATTTTTGTATTTTAGTGGTTTTTTTCTATAAAGTGTAAATATTTTTTTTATATATTTGAAAAACCCCCAATTATTAATATAAAACTTCATTAAAACATTTAAGTCCTAAAATTCGTTGGTGATACTATTATTCTTTTTATTCTTATTAGATTCAATATACCTTATTAAAGTATGCAGTTTATTTATTTATTTGTTTGTATTGAAAAAGAGAGAGAAGAAAAAAAGAAAAATAGAAAACTAAGACAATATTAATAGCTTGTGTTATTCAACAACGATATATTTTAACTATTTTTCTAAAAAAGAGTTTAAGTGTATTTTTTTTAAAACTTTTGAAAGTTTGAGAATATTTTGAAAAGTATAGTGTGTGTTAATAGTCAAATACATCTTTTTTTTATTTGACGAATTATTGTTTTAGTATGATAGGATAAATTTTTATTTTAAAGTTTTGCGAGATTTTGGGACTTAAAATTTTGGTTGGTGAGAAAATTGATGTAAATTTTGGGACTTAAAAGAGTATTTTTGATTTTTTTTTTTTTTATTTTTATGTTTAAGGATATTTATGAAACTTTTCAATAAGTTAGAGGTTTTTTTTAAAACAAAACTTTCACAATTTCCATAAAAAACTAATAGTAAATGTATTTTTCAACTTTTTTGAAAGTTTGATAGTGTCTTTTTTTTTTTTTTTTTTTAACTTTTGAAAGTTTATGAGATTTTCTACCCAAACTACTACAAAGTGTGGGGGATTTTTTTTAATATTTTAACCTCCATCTAATTTAACTAAAAATTTTGATCTAGCACGTGAGAATTGTTATATGACAAAACCAAATTTGAAAAATATAAAAAAAGTTTTAAAATTATAAAAATGACAAAATAAAATTTAAAATTATTAATTGAATGACTGACAGAACAAAATACCCTAACTAATTTTAACAATAACAACTAACATTTTAGAAAAAAATATTTTAGAATTCTCTCATATTTACAAAAACAAAACATCAAAATCTTAGATTCTATTCTCAAAATATAGAAACAATAATTTAAAAAAGATTTTATTACCCTTCTACCCAAATTTACCCAATAAAATAAAACCGATACAAATATACTTACCACCCGTCCCTAAATGAATTTAGCTAATAAGTAAGGTTTTTCAAAAATAGAAACAAACTATTTGCACTTTATTTGTAAATATTTTGTCCAAAATAATCAAAAAAAAAAAAAAACACTATACATATCTTTTTCAAATCAAATAAATACAAAAAATACATTGTCCCTAAATAAAATACAAAAAAAATACGTTTCAAAATAAATATTTACAAATCAAATCAAGTATGTAAATACATTGTCCATAAATTTATCAAATCAAATACAACACCAAAAACCTAAATTTTAAATCAAATACAATACAAAAAATACATTATAACAAAATTAATACACTAAATTTTATTTACCAAATCAAATAAACCTAAAAAAATACACTTACTTAAATTTACCAAATCACTAAAAAAATAAAATAAAATAAAATACATTGTACAGTGCTTAGAATAAAACTTATAATTTCTTTGGGTTTTTATCATTTAACTTTCCAAAATTCAATCTACTATTGAACAAATTAGAGGTTAGGGTAAGTAGTGAAGTTTGTAATAATTTAGAGCATAATGATAAAATTATCATATATATATATATATATATTATAGCTTTTTAGTTCAAAAACTATAAAATTTACCCAAATTAAATAATGAAAAACTTTTAAATCATAATTAATGAGAGAGATTTTTTTAATCATTTAATAATTTTATAAGAACTGATGGAATATCTTTAAGAAAATATCTTGAAATTAAAATAGAAAAAAAAATAGCCGAAATCTAATTTGGAGTGCAAGAAAAAAAATTATTTTAAAACTAAATTATCCATAAATAAACTAGTTTAAATACAATGTATTCCAATAAATTGAACAACCAGTTAACATGATTAACACAATTTGTATAAATAAAGGATAAAATAGTTAATCAAAATAGTTAAAATTGGTTTTTTCAATCGATTTTAGAAAAATTCACAATTTAGTTTATTCAAATATCTTATATTTGAAATAAAATACAATGTGTTGGAAATTTTCACTAATTATTTGAATAGACATTAGAAAAATTTAGAATTCAAGAGATGCATTGGTAACTAAATACACTATAAAAAATTCAAAGATAGCAAAAAAAACAATTATGCTCATTAAAAATCTGTAAAATCTTAAATAAATTAATAGAAAAACTTGCAATATGATAATTCAAATACCTTATTTGTAGAATCTCAAACAAAATCAATATCATTTTTGAGGAAGAATAAGATGATAAATTCGTTGGTGCTTGATAAATCATTTGGTGAAGTACCCTAGTTCGGCTTTCTTGCAAAAAATCCTACTTTTTCAAGATGTGAGGAAACAATATCACTTATAACCCAAAAACCTTGTTGGATTAAAAGCTCACATGAATAAAGTTAAACCATATAAGCATAATTATTTTTTTTTCAACAACATTGCACGTATGTGAGTATGTGAGTATGCGAGTGAGATTGCACAAAATGAGGAAAACCCTAGCAACATCCAACTTCATCATCGGCAAGCAAAGTTAGTCACTTTGAACTTCTTCTTTGGTATCTATATATATATATATATATCTAATTTTTTTTTCTAAAAAAATTGTATAATCAAATTTTAAAGATTTAATAGGAAAATGTTAAAACAAAATTTAGAAATAGGAAGATTTTTTTTTTTAAAAATACAATTACTGAAATATAGGATTTTCTAACAACAAAAATAGGATTTGATTATACTCTATTAGATATATTTTTTCAAAGAATATTTTTGGAATACTTTAACAACTGTGCACATGAAGAGATTCTAATTTGCTATAATTCTAATAAATTTAATTTGTTGCCATTTTTTGAAATCAAATTCTAAAATTTGCTATCCGATCAAATTTCTCAAATTTGTATGAATGACTCATTCGACCGACCCAATATGTAAAATGACCCATTTTTTTGAAAAAATAATGCCAACTGACCATCTGCTTACATCTAAACAAATATAAATTACCATTTTGCCCTAACCTTTTGCCAAAGAAAATTCTGAAAGCCCCCTCAAACAATTACACTTCAAACTTAACGGCTTATTTGTTTCGCTTATCCTCTGCCTCCCACAGTATAACCATCTCGTTTCGTTTGAAATCCATCAATTCGTTTTCGATGTCCTTTACACCTGCGTTTTACTAGTCTAATCTCTCAGTAAGTCATTTTAATCGTCATGTTGTTTGTGTCTAAGATTGAGTTTTGGGTTTCTTTTTCCATTTTTTTTTTGCATGTTGTATGGCATGTTGCTCAATTTTTTGGATTCCAATATGTAGAATTGAGTTTGAAGACGACTAACGTTGAGGGTTCAATGAATGTGAGTGAGAGACGTTATGGTAATACCAGTGATACAAACGGAGACAATTATGAGCAAGATAGTTATGAACGATCCTAGCGAGACAAATATAAGGTTGTTCAGCGAAACACTTGTGAGCGAGACTAGCGAGATACTCATGAGCAAGCCTAGCGAGACACTTATGAGTGAGCCTAGAGAGACGCTTATGAACAAACCTAGCGAGACATATTCCAGTGAGACAAAAACATAATGCTTGTATTGATTTATGTTGTTTTTTTTTCCTAAAGACCTATAAGTGATTGAATCTTTATTAATGTTATGCAAGACTGAATTAAAATGACAACTCGTTTCAAAATATCTGTGGTTTTTCGGTTTCTTAGGTAAGTAACAAGCTTGGCTCACATTGCAAATGCATACAAGATAGTGTTGAATAAGCTGACCCCACATCAGTTAGAGATGTTCAAGAGAATAGTTTTTGGATGATTTGTAGACATGGACATGGTAGTTAGTAGTTCGATGGTCCATCATATGTTATTGAGAGAAGTGAAGATGAAGATAAGTGACTCGATGAGCTTCTGTGTTGGAAGAAAAATTGTCACTTTTACGAAGGATGCTTTTCTGCTTGTGACCGATTTGTGGTAATCCCCTACGCAAGTTGATTGAGATGAGAAGTCCTCACTTGAACTTCAAATGAAGTACTTTGGTAAGCAATGTACAACAGCCCCATTCTACATTAGTATCCTGGAAGAAAAGTTTAAGGATTTGGGGTTTGAAAACGATGACAATGCTGTGAAGATCACCATAGTACAGTACACAAAGATTGCAATGATGGGGAAGAACAAGCAGAAAGGTGCAGTTGAAATTCAACTGTTCAAAGATGTCGAGGACATTGAGTACTTCAATAGTCTAGATTGAGGTACTATTATTTGGGAGAGGACAATCTATGCCCTGAAGATCGCATTGAATGACAGAGCCGGTCAGTACAAGAAAAATGCGAAGAAAAAAACATTATGTTGTGAAATACTTGCTTTGTGGTTTTCCATAAGCATTCCAGGTAAATTATCATTTACATAATCTTGTTGTTTACTTTTTCAAATTATTTGACTTTTAATACATTTTGTTTCTTATTTAGCAATGAGCGTACAAGATTTTATCGACGTCAGTAGCGAGAAATATTGTCCACCGAAGGAGTAAGGTAGTCGTGCCTCATATATTGCGTTGGTCATGTTCCCACTCAATGTACTTCAAAGTATTGGAGGGAGACATTTTTTAGTCCCCAAATGTGAGTATAATCGATGCATGTGTAAATTATATGGTTTTAAAAACAAAACTAATTAACTGATCTGTTTGGGTTGTTAATGCAGATTATGGCCAAATAGGGTCTTTTCATTACCGATGCTGAGATTGAATTTAGGGTACCCTAGTGGACAGAAGACCCTTATTCAATCTTGATAGGGACGATGAAAGCTCTGAATCAGACAACTCGTAGAGTAGTAGAGATTCTTTGGAGGGTTTAGTGAATGCGAAAGGTGATGGTAGAGACAATGAGAGCTAATGAGGAGATCGATGAAATGTTTCAAGATATAGATGTGGGAGGCAACCACGAGGTTGCCACTACAGAGGATGATCGTGATGAGGTCCTCACAACGTTGATGATGGTCCCCAAGAGCATCCTGAAAGAATGAGGGAGGATGGACGTGACCCTTTTTAAGATGTGAGCCATGAGGATGGAGCAAGACGTGAACCATTTCTCCATTAATATCTATGGAGCATCGATAGCTCAATTCAGAGGTTGGATGATCATGTTTCGTTGTTAGACGGTCGTGTGTCAAAGGTTGAGGAGTACATAACCAATGTGAAAACACAATTGTCCACTATTACGCCCACGCTTCGGTCTATGTGCAAGGTACGTATCTAGTATTGTTGGTTGTAATTTAGTTGACACGTATTTTAAGTTACTAATTCATACATTGCCTAACGCAAGATTCCACGGTCTTTGAGGCAACAACGTTTCCCAACTCACATACGGGCGATGGGGGCACGATGTCACCTACTAAAGAGCGAATGCAATCACCCACACCATTGCCACGTAGATCGCCATCACCCACACCACCACTCTCTTCTACTAATGTTCCACCTTCTAACCCTAAATCCCACCCACTGTCATCTCACATACTGAGCTTAGTGACACTAACCTTGTCGTTGTGCTCCCACCTCATGAGATTAGTGACACTACATTAGTCCTCGTGGTTTGATTGTCCGAGTTTACCAAAACAATCCTGCCATCGTGGTCGATCCTCTAGAGACTATAGACTCGATTTTGCCCATCATGGTTCCACCCTTTGCGCCCAATATCTCCACCCTACTAGTGGATCGATCCCACCTACCATGGGAATACCTCTGAGCCAATGATTCACTTACCATCATCGAAGTTCGTGATCCTGTTGAGGATGTCTCCTTAACCGTGCACCCCACTAGTGAACCTACAACATATGAGATCCTAGTAGTGATTTTACCATCAAATGATGATACGACTATGTACGGAGGACCATCGCTATGTTTCATAATGTATTTATATGTAATTACCTTCTTCCACCCAAGTTCCACTGTTTGAAATTAGTTGTCGCTTATGTAGGAGCCTAAAAAAATCGTAGGAAAAGGAAGGTCGTCCAGAAGTAAACCCATACGGCCTCCATAAAGAAAAAAAAGGAGGATGGAGTTAAGGTAGCCATCAAACCACCTATTAACAATACTAAATACCCTCTCTCTGAAATACCCACACTACATTACAGAGCAAGAGTAGATTTTAACTTGGCACATGACATTCCATCCGCAGTTATTCACAGAAATGATGGAATGAATCGCCCATGAAGTTACCAATAACGATGTTCGTGATAATTTCTTTAAGCAGTTGTCCAAACAATTTTTCAAGGAATTACTTGAATCGAGTTCGTGGGTGGAGTGCGATGTAAGTTTGTCATTCTTGCGCCATTTATGGTAACCATCGAACCATTGTAATCTATTGTACAATTCGCTAACACTATTTATTTTGGGTTCAGGCCTTGAACACATTACTCCACTTCATGAAGGAAAAGTTTAACAATATACCTGACATGTGCATGAACCGATTCACAATATTGCCATTTGGATTGATGTACACATTATCTATTGCCCTATTTATCTAACCCTAAACGTTTATTAAGTTTAATTAATTCCTAATTGGCAATTTGCAGAGTCACCTTAATTTTAGGGATGACCTATTTAAGCGGATCAAGAAGAAGGCACCATTACAAGTTACCTTGGTGTAGGAGGATGAGGACACATACAAAGACAACATTTTTGGATAAATTTGATACGCATTGGGATGATCTGGATTTTGTGTACACAACAACCAATATTAGGGAACACTAGTTGTTGCTCACCATGAACCTCAACAGAGGTGAATTTTACGTATATGATTCCCTCCCATCCTGCACATCCAATGCGAAGTTGGGGACTTGGTTCAAATCTCTAAGTGTAATGGTATATTCTCTCTTCCACTATTGTGACCTTAAAAGAAAGAAGTTGGACCTATGTACCACCTGTTGGAAAGTAGGTCGACCGATGGATGCAAACATACAACACGGATCATTTGATTGTGGCATATTTTTTGTAAAATTCTTAAAGCATTTAATCACTGGTTCCCACCAAACGATAATAACCGAGGAAAAAAGTGAGTGATTATAGAATTCAACTAGCATGCCAGTTGTGGGCAAATACCCATTTTTTATGTGTATAAACCTTTATTATGGTAATACAAGTTTGTTTTTTTATTATACGGTCTTATTCCACATACTTATTAAATCAACTGGTTTATATGAGATAAATGTAAGGGAGATAGTGGTAGAGCGAGATAGATGTAAGAGTGAGACATGTTCTAGCTATACATTCAATAGCGCGATAGTTTTATAGCGAGATAGGTGCAATACTAGCGACACCAACTGAAGAGCCAGTGAGACGAAATGAAAAGACCTATTAGATAGCAAGACAACACTATAGAATGAGATACTGAGTCTATGTTTCTCAATGAAATAACGAGACAACTACATAAAGCGAGACACTCATAAATTAGAGTATTACATTGCTTGAGAGCGAGACAATGCTATCGAACGAGATAATTAGTAACATATTATTCAGAATATATTTACAACTTATCTCAGTTGAGCATTCATAATATATTTACAATTTGTCTTAATTATGCATTTAGTACAACAAAGGGCTAGGGTCTAGGAACTAAACATCAGACAATAGTTGTATCTGTCCTTGTACTTTTGGTATGACGTAATGTTGTGAGCTTGCTACAGTTATGCAATTGTGACCATAATTCTCACACCGTCTATATTTGGCTTATCTGTGACACTCTCCTCTTAACGATATTCTTCATACTCTTCGTCAGCTGACCCGTGCCACTTTGCTTGGTGGAAGTATGTTCTTTTCTGTTGGATTTTATGTCCTAAAACTCGTAGATAGTAAATGTAAACCGTTGACCGTTATTAATAAACAATTATTATTT
>JBBPDJ010000004.1:10153913-10167762 GCA_037974625.1 Cucumis cinereus | reverse complement strand
TATGGTATTTTATTTTCTCAAAATAAAATTGAGAACGTTCTGTGTTTCTTCCGCTGCGATGAGTTTTTATCCCATCATTTTCAACGTATCCTGGTGACCTTTTCCATTCAGACCCATCTCCAAGTGGATTCACAGCCTCCGCATAGGCAAACAAAATGCACACAACAATATAATAACGGTTGTAAATGAATGGATAAGAGCCCTTGCGCAGCGAAAGATTTTACAGAACCATTACTCAAATTCAATTGGAAAAATAAAAATACCAATACATTGAAAATAATTACAGAAACAATTTATTTAAAATAATAAGGCTAAGCATGCTTTAACATTAAAATAAGTAAAATTTCAAATAAGAAATTGAAACTTACTTTCGTTGTCGACTCTAAATTTACAAATCACCAATTTTGTGAGGCAACCACCACTTAAAACCTTTCCTATCCTCTGAGTAGATGAGGTTTGGTTTGTGGGAACCTTTTTGGGACTTGAAACTTTTTGAAAGAAAATTGTAGAAAAAAAAAAAAGAGGAACTCTTCCATTTTTTTTTGTTGTGTTATCTTGTTTTTATTAAAACATCGAAGAGACCTATTTATAATCTCCATTATATTGAAGAAATTTTCTAACAAACTAAGTCATGCTTCTGCATCAGCTGGATCTGTAGATCCTTCGAATACTGTGGCTTCTAAAGCTTTGAGTCGCTCAATTCCATACTTCTTCTCTAGATCACTGGGTACTGATCCAATTGATTCCACGAGTCGTTGAGCAAATCTCGAAAATATTCTATCTTCTATATCAGGCTGAATTCGCGGGGTACTAGATTCCCCTTCAGACCGAGCCTGGGTAGAATCTTGTGTTCCTTCAGCTTCTTGCCTATGGTGTCTGCTACTTGGACGAGGAGGCATAACTCATTTAACATATCAACTTATTAGGCATGCTTTAAATGTCTCTTAACTAAATGCATGACATTAATTTAAATTTTCTTTCTCTAGACTCTTAAAATTTTTTTCCTAAGAATCTTGCTCTAATACCAAGTTGTCACACCCTCCCAGAGACATTACTCTCTATATCTAAAGGATGGTGTGAAGTCAGTAGACACTGCATCTATCTTAGCGATGTTTACTGATAACTTACTCATTTAGACGAATAAAATTCAAATATGAACAATATTCAAGGAAAAACATATATATACTGATAAAGAAATAAAAACATTTGTCTAGCATTATTATCTTGAGACATTAAACTCAAACGTTATTTACATCATGTTAGACAACCCTATTTAATATTTACCCCTAAGCTTATTCTAATTACTCATAAAATTACAAAACTAGATAGCAAACTAGCAGCAGTAGGCCATGCTCGAGAATCACGATCTCTACCTGAAAAAATAGAAACTATTTTGAAAACATAAGCTTAAAGCTTAGTGAGTGATTAATTTTATTAACTTACTGTACAAACATTAAATTGAAGAACTCTTAAATAACTATACATGAAGTTTCAATCTTATCTCTTCAAGACTTATTGCTTATCTACGTTGTAGTAGGGCACGTCCGGTACTTTCAACGTCCTTGTCATAGTGGGGCATGCCCAGCACTCCCGACAGTATCGTTGTTGTGGAGTAAACACAACACCAACAACGAGGTACTCTAGTGTGCATACTTAACATAATAGTCTAAAGCTTAATAACATACTCACTGCAATTCTTATAAATCATGGAAAATGACAATAAAAGTTCTTAGGATTTTTAATACATTATTTGTGATTACTAACACAAAAATAATGCATGATAGAAATCATTCTCAATAAATTGAGAAATTTACTCTTATGTGATAAATATAAATAAATGTGGAAGCATTGAGAAAATTTAATAATATTTATGCTTAAATATATAATTTAAGAATTTTAGGTCACTCGCAAACTTGATTGGAAGTTCTTGGTTTGTAAATTTTTCTGATCATCAATTGTCCTAAAAATAACCCAAAATCGGTTAATCCGAGTCGAAGATAAATTTCGTACCGATACAAAATCCTACCTTTTTCCTTAATTTCATAAATTTTTCCTTAAAATAAGTCTATTGTCCAAGGTTAAAATGGGTATTTAAAGTATTTATTAATCGGGTTAAGGATATTAAAGCATTCTGTTTTTAAGCTTCAATGGCGGGCATACATGGCAGGCTTAAGATGACGTACTTTTAATGACGTACAAAAACAAACTTCATCTTCAACCTTTGAAATTTCTCCCAATTTTTATCCAGTTTTTCTACGAGTATTCCGGCGAGACTCCGACAATAAAATACTCTTTTTCGGACCAAAATTGTAAGTTCTAACTATTACGAAAAAATTATCCATAACTTAAACAACATTGCCTCAAGATTTGGCCGTCCAATTTGCTCTTAATCTCCCAGATTTTACTCTGAAAATTCTTCCTCTCTATTTTTTCGGCGAGCTAGCTACAAATTTTTTTAAACTCAATTCATTATTTCTAGTCGTTTTTAACCAAATTAATTCTTACAAATCAAAGAGGAACTCCTAATTGAGCTTACCATAAATTTTGAAGCTCCAATTCGGCCTCCAACCCTTTCAATATCTTCAAAGTTTCGAGCTACTTCACCACTGTTCTTCAGCTCCGACGAGGCTTTTTTTCCATTTTTCTTGGTTTTTCCAGCAAAATTCTTTAAATTGAGCTTTCCGCTAGCTTCCTTTCTCTTTTCTAAGTGTTTTGATCACAAATTCCAGACCTGTTAACCACAAATTTCTTTCAATTTCTTCTTTTCTTCCTTTCCTTTTTCTCGACCATTATATATATATATATATATATATAAAACATCGATTGCTCTCAACTTCCTCAATTCCCTTTCCTCATCCAGCTGCCATCTTCAACTTCAATAATCAACTGATCAGGCCCCACTGTTTTTGTCTCCAATCGAATGATTGGGGAGAAGAGAAATTCTCTCTTCTCCTTTTCGGCCTTCCAATCCAACTTTTTTTCTTTTTTTTAAAAAAATAATTTATTCAATTTTGTCTTTTAAAAAAAAAACAAATGGAATAAATGGGTCGAGATATTACATCTAGGACAGCGGGAAACATTTGATAATGTACTTCTAGGTTTTGAGTTTTCTTTATGTATCTCATGACTCTCTCTATAAAATTTCAATGTTCTATACTAGGTCTGTTTGTAAACCTACATAATAATCCTATAGCATAGGCTATGTTTGATCTAGTGCAATCAACAACATACCTAAGATTATCGATGATGCTCGCATACTAAGATTGGTTAGCACTGTCACCAGTATTCTTGAACAACTTTACACAGAATCGCAAAGAGTGCAGTTTTTTTACTATCATAATAATTATACTTCTTTAGAATCTTTTCTATGTAGTGAGATTGATCCAAAGAAATCCCATTTTCAGATGTAGTGATTTTTATACCTAAGATTACATTAGCTTCTCCTAAATCTTTCATGTCAAAATTTGCACTCAACATTGATTTTACATCATTTATGACGTGCAAGTTTGATCCAAAAATTAACATATCATCTACGTATAAGCATATAATAGTGCATAGGTTATTTTCATACTTATAATAGATGCATTTGTCACTTTCATTAACTTTAGATCCTTTAGAAATGATAAGATTATCAAATTTCTCATGCCATTGTTTAGGAACTTGTTTTAATCCATAGAGAGATTTATCTAATTTACAAACTTTGTTTTCTTGACCATGAACTATGAAGCCTTCAGGTTGTTACATAAAAATCTCTTCTTCTAATTCACCATTTAGGAAAACGATTTTGATATCCATTTGATGTACTGAGAGATTATTAAGGACTACTATAGAATTCAGTACTTTAATTGAGGTGATTCTAGTCACTGGGGAGAAAGTATCAAAGAAGTCTATGTTTTCTCTTTGTCTAAAATCATTAGCTACAAGTCTAGCCTTGTACTCGTCTACTGTTCCATCAGGTTTGAGTTTCTTCCTTAGAACCTATTTGCATCCTATGGCTTTGCAGTCAGGAGGTAGGTCTACAAAATGTCAAGTTTTATTTAACTCACGAGAATCCATTTCATCGTTAATAGTTTCTTACCACAAGTTGACATATATTGAGGATAGGGCTTTTGTTAGATCTTTAGGATTTTCTTCTATGTTATAAGTTTCGATGTCATCTCCAAAGTCTTTAGAGGTTCAGATTCTCTTGGTTTTTTTAGGCTTAGGATCTACTTTCTCACTTGCATTTTGAGTTCTAACTAAAGGTAGACTACTGAAACTCGAGTCCCCACTAGTTAGGCTATTACAGCTCAAACCCCTAGTATTTTTTGATTTGAAAGGAAATCTATCCTCAAAGAAATCAGCATCATTTGATTCTATAATCACTTGGTTTACTAAGTCATAGAGCCTATAGACTTTACTATTGATTGCATATCCAATAAAGACACACTCATAGGCTCTACTAGCAAGCTTTTTTCTTTTTGGATCTGGTATTCTAACAAAGGCTAGACAACCCCAAGTTTTGAAGTATGACAAGTTTGGTTTCTTATTCTTAAAGATTTTGTAAGGTGAAGTTGTATTCTTAGATTTTGGAATTCTATTAAGAACATAGCACACCGTTTGAATAATTTCACCCCACCAATATGGTGTAGCTCCTGAATCAAGTAATATAGCAGCTATTAATTTCGATAGAGTTCTATTTTTCCTTTCGACTTTACCGTTCATTTCAGGAGAATAAGGTGTTGTCTTTTCATGGATTATTCCATGTGTGTTATAGAAGTTGTTAAAGGAACTTGAATCATATTCAGTTCTCCTAGCACTATGAAATCTCTTAATTTTTTTATTAAACTGATTTTCTATTTCAATTACGAATAATTCAAACATGTCAAAAGGATCACTTTTTATTTTTTATCAGATAAATAAAAGTGCAATCAGAACAGTCATCAATAAATCAGAACAGATTTATGCGAAGTCTTAGTTATTTTAGCTTGACTACAATGTTCACATTTATCAAACTCTTTTATTGATAACTTAGGAATCATGTTTAACCTACACATGTTGCTAGTTATTCGTTTATTAACATGATAGAGCCTAGCATGTCAAGTATTAAAAGAAGACAACATGTAAGTAGAAGACTGAATTTTATTCATTTCAAGGTTTAGATTAAACATTCCATCAGTTGCATAACCGACCAGATTATTTCTTATTTCTGAAGTGTGCAAAACTTTCTTCAGAATGATCGTCTTGCCAGAGGTGAATTTGTATCATATTTCCGGAGTTCATCCCTCTTCCTCCTCAATCCTCAAGCGTGTTATCAGTTGTGCCTCAGGGTATTCTTAAATTCCTTCCACATAGGAGCTAACTTGTCAATAATAACAACAACTTGGAATTGTTCATCTAAAGTCATATCTTTAGATACTCTCTCATGGACAATTTTCTGCAGTTCATGGAATTGGGCACACCGACCGGACGGCAACGACATGCGTGAAAATCTCAACAAACCTACATTTGTATGTCTTCTTACCCTTTTAAATTATGGGTACCCCTTGGGGCCTAAACCTATAACCAAAAGTATGAGTATTTAAAGAGACTTACACTTTGCTTTCTAAGCAATGTGGGAATGGCTCTTTGAATAATATAATAATATTTAATTTTACAATTAATTTTTCATCAACAATCTCGCTATCCAACCATCTCGCTATCCTAATGTTTCGCTCAAACGTGTCTCGCTCTCGTGTTGTCTTGTTGTCTCTTTCTCAAGTTGTCTCGTTGGCTCGCTCTCACTACATCTCGTTTTACATCCTTCTACGTGTAACACTTTCTATCCCTGATCTTTGATTTCATACTCTCACTCTAGAGACACACTTTTGCGTAATGCTCATTTCATACCTTTCTAGATTCCACAACTTCTACAATTCGTTGTGTAAATGCCCGTTGAGTTCTGGAAACTTCGTTCAACAAATCACCGTTGAGGAGAACTCCGTCACCAAATAATTCACCGTTCAAATGAAGCTCAAATTCAAAGAAAACACGATTGCTTGTTTGTTTAGGTTCACTGATATATTATTCATTTTATTTTAAAAAACATTGTTAAATTGTTCGTACTCGGACATTCAATTACATCATGAGTCAAATTCCAAGCGAGACAGCGAGATTGTTGTATAATGAGAGCGAGACAAAAAGATGAGAGCAAAGTTTGTAAACTTATATTGTTACGACAAAGGTTAGTTGGCATTATTTTTTAAAAATCGGTCATTTTATGTATTGGCGTCGTCCGTACAAATTTCCCAAAAATCGATAACGCTTGCGGCTCCGGTCAGTAGTGGCGGAGCTTCAACGCACAGCTACAGAGCCATATTATCCACTAACCGTGGAGTCTCCAACAGTGGCGAAGTTCTTCATCGCAATTTTACACTTCACCTCTCACTCTCTCCGTGATCATTACCTTCCTGTATTTACTGATTTAGTTCGACGCATCGCCTTATTTTGCCGGTGAGTTTAAATTTTCCTTAATTTTTTTTTCGATTTTCTTGCATCCAGATCGGTTTGATTGGAACTTAAGTCTGAATTAATATGCTGGTTGATGATTGAATTGTACAAGTTCTCGGAACGGAGTAACGAGGTGATTTTGCTTCAAAAACTTGTTAGTTCGATTGTCTTGATGGTTGATTCTGCTGACTGTGTCTACTTTTTGGTGCGGTATTGGTGATTTGAGCTGAATTGAACACTGTTAATTGTTATTCATGGGAGTGAATTTGACCTTCAAACGAAAGAGGAGTCTATAAAAGAGATACTTGTTTCTGTTGTTCTCCATGTAGTGTTCAGCCCGAGTAGGTGGGTCCAGGGTCCGAATGATATTGTCTGCATTTCTAGAATGAGAATATTTTTGCTTTGCTGCTAATTTTTCATTTCCCGGATCTGCTTTTCAGGATACAAATTTAAGGAAATGGATGTCCATCATAGCCCTCATCGAAATAGTGTGGAGAAACCAGAAGCCCACAAACCCTTTAACAAGGATGCCACACTTGGATGTGATCTTTGGACGGATGGGCTTATTTGTGCTTTTGAATATATTGGGAGACCCAAAAAATCAACTGATTCAAAATCCAAATCCAAGATGTCAGAAAGGCGACAAACGAATAGTGAATTTCCAACCAAGCTGTTGCCTACGACTGAACTGAACAATGGCAATGCCAATACACACGAGAGGAAAAGATCATTTGAACCTACATCCCCGGAGGATCTGAGGACTCAATGTGGCCAGTTTTGTGAAAGAGATAAAGTTGAGAGCAATACTTGGTTACCTATAGGATGGGACAGAATTTCAGAGCTGGTTCAAACAATACAAGTAGATGCTGAATGGGCCTCAATGTCATATGATTTTATGGATGAAGAAGACGACCTTACAGTTGCAGATCTTGTAGCACCTTATTGGAAACGACCAGCTGGACCTATATGGTGGTGCAATGTCTCTGCAAGCCACCCTTCTGTGGAGGCGTGGCTCAGAACTGCTCACTGGTTGCATCCTGCCATCAGTTTGGCTTTAAGAGATGAAAGTCGACTGATAAGCGACCGCATGAAGCATCTTTTCTATGAGGTGGAATTCTCTCTAGTTTTCAAGCTGTTTGAGTGCTTATATAACATATGATAATAAGAGCCGTTTCTTACCAACGGGGAATTAGTTACAAAATGAAATTCCATTGTCAATATTAAGTAGCACAAGATACATGATAAGTGTCCTGATTAAAAAACTAGCACAGTGGTTCAGCTTTTTTCTTTTTGCAAGGAGAATCTATTCGAGTGTAACATTGCATGATAGTATACTACCTCGTGAAATTGTCATCTTTAATACATGATGTAGCCGTGTTACATCTGGTGCCATTTTCTCTTAGTTTATAGCTATACATTCTCTATTAGTAGAATGTGGTTGGACCAACATTATCTCTAACAAGAACCCTCATATCATTTAGAATACAAATCAGCACATACTTGGGCTTTAGGGCTCGTCTTGAAGCTATCTTCAAGCAATTTTCAATTTTTGAAAATATGTTCCGACGCTGTTTCAGATGCTGTTTCTTATTTTCTGTAGCTTGTTTTCATGGGTGACCTGGTTGTGAACAGATAAAGTCATTCTTTCTAAATCATGGTTTGCAAATGATAAATATGATATAACATTTCTATTTGTAGGTTAGTTAATCACAATTTTATCCTTAAAATATGTAGTTATTTGGAAAAAAGTTTGCCAACAAGTCCCTCGTCTCTTTACAATTTCAGGGTACAAAACCAAGATCTCTACCCATATAAGTTCTCTTGAAAATTTAAAAGTTCAAGCTTTGTATGTGGCGCTAAATTGTAAGGTTAGCGCAATGGATGAAAATCAATTTGTTCGAAATATCTGGACTAAAATTACTCACTCTCAGTTGAAAACTTGGAAATAAAAATATAAACACGGATGCATTCTTTTGGCCGAAATGAAAGCGATAGTATCACTAGATAAAGGCCTCCATCCTGAAACCCCAAATTATTTGTTGGCTTTTTATTATGTTCATTGATATTATGAGTCAATTCAAATGTCTTTAAGTTGCTATAGCTATCATAATAAATCACATTACTAAACTAGCAATTAGCTGACAGTCGTGCCTGAATATCCAAGAGTATTGTCCCAAAACTCATTATTTCTATTCATGATGGTTTCAGATTTTCATGGATATGCTCATTTTTGTTTTGTTTTGTTTTCTTTTCTTTTCTTTTTAACTTCCATCAGGTTCCAGTAAGGGTGGCTGGGGGACTGCTATTTGAACTACTAGGACAATCTGCTGGTGATCCATTCAGTGACGAGGATGACATTCCCATCGTACTTCGTTCTTGGCAAGCTCAGAACTTCCTGATAACATCATTACATGTTAAAGGACCGATATCGAACATAAACATTTTAGGCATCACAGAAGTTCAGGTTATTTTCCATGAAAGAATAATTCATTTTGCCTCTTTGCTGGGAAGGTTGGACATTTGTTTAAATTATTTTTCTAATTTCTTGTTCAACCTCTGTTAGGAACTTCTGATAATAGGAGGTTATAATGCACCAAGAACAGTGCACGAAGTTATAGCACATCTTGCTTGCCGTCTTACAAGATGGGATGATAGGTAATAATTTCGTTTTGAAAAGTTAACTGCAGTTGCATAGTTGACCCCACAATAATTATATAATATAGATTCATGGAGAAAATTAATATTTTGTCGTCATATTATTTATGACTAGTGGTCTAGTCTCCTTCTTTATTGAGCCGGAAGTGCATAAATCAGACAGCTATTTTTGCTGTGTGTAGTTATAGTTTAATCCGTATGGTTGACAAAAGATACGGGGATGATTTATTGAAATATGTTCCGGCTCCTTTATACTATGTCTCAAAAGTCAAAATAAAGGTCATGATAGTTATCTGCAATTCCTCCCAAAAAAAGGATGGTTATATGCCAAGAGGTCCAAGAGGGTATTCGGTTGCTGACGGATAGATCATTTTGATTCAACTCACCTTAAAGCTTCTTCATGATGTTATTTTTCACGTAGTTCTTTTAATGGTTTTATTCATAGGATATTAATTTGAATTCGAATACTTTTGCTTTTCCTTTGCGGCATTCCTTCTTTCTTTTAGCAGTTTTTGGAGTTTGTATCTTTAGCATTAGCCTCTTTTCCTTTATTTTTGTAAAAAAAAAAAAAAAAAATTAATAGTAATAACTTTAAAAAAATAATAAAGAAAGAAAGAAAGGAGATAGGTCCAAGGCCAACTAGCATTTTTCTGAAGTTGAGTCTTGTTTCTGCAGTCAAATATTCTACTATACTATGGCTGATGTATTAAGTTTAATTATCTATTTTCTTTCAGGTTATTTCGAAAATCCATATTTGGAGCAGCAGATGAGATTGAATTGAAATTTATGGACAGGTTCTTATCTTGTATGTCATCTATTGAAGTGATATCATATTGGTTTATCTTTTGTATGTCATATTTCTCATGAAGACAACCTTGATTGTCCCCCCAATAAATATAGGAGAAACCATGAAGATATGCATCTTTTCAGTATAATCTTGAATCAAGAAATCAGAAAATTATCAAGACAGGTATGCTGTGTCTCATCACTACATTCAATGGCTGTGGAAAATTTTCCTTGATGTCAGATTTTCTTAATTGTACTCCCATCGATTCATTCCTTGGTTGGAGTTTAACCTGTGGTTGCCTGCAATTAAAAAATATTGTTTTTGGATTCTGTCTTTTTTTTTCTCCCTAATTATGCTTTAGCCAGGAGTGTGATAATGATGGTGTTAGTTGTTAGTTCAAACTGGAGTCGAGGCAGTTACTTTCTATTCTAAAAATTTAAATCTGTTGAATTTTGTTTTATACTTCATCTTCCTCAAGTTTGTTTGGTGAACGGTGATTTCTTGGTTATCACTTTGACCCTTCGAGGGTACCTCTTCCTCCTATTCTTTTGTTCCTTTTCATTTTAAAATTTAAATGTAGTTTTGTTTCCTGTGATGAAATCTGTCTGTAAGTGTACAGCCGTCAATCAGTATCCCTCCCCCCCAGTTCCTAAATCAAGTTGTTGACGAGCCTTGTTCTAGTTCACAAGAACACACAAGTACATTCTTCTGGCTAGTGGTCTCTGTTTCATAAGATGAAGTTAAAGAAGATTCACTTTAGCACTCCTTTCTCTTCATTAAAGTAGTACTCTAATAACGGATAATTTTAGTTTTATGTTTTTTTTTCTGTCACTTGGTTGATAAAGAGACGAAGGCATGAGCTTGTGCCTGTACATCTCCGCAGTCTTTTGAAACAAAGATTGGCAATTTCAGGTTATCAGAGTAAAATGGTCCCTGCATGCGAGGGAGGAGATTGTATATGAGCTTCTTCAACATCTACGAGGGTATGTGACAAAAGGATTATTAGAGAGCATAAGAAAGAGTACTAGGCAAATGATTGAAGAGCAGGAAGCAGTTCGTGATCGTTTATTCACCATTCAAGATGTCATGCAGAGTAACGTTCGTGCATGGTTACAGGTATTTGATTCAAAATTATTTGTTGGCTTTTTTTTTTCTTTTTGTAAAAGGAGTCACTAAGAATGCACTTAATTTGTTTTCAATGTTTTCAAATTTCTGAAAAAATGCATTCTAATTTTTCAAAAATTCACTGCCAAACATATGTTTAAGTTTTTTTCTTTTTTGGGTAAGACGTGTTTCCCATGTACAATCATATTTCCTGTTTTTAATTTTTTTTTTTTTTTTTTTTAATTTTTTCCTTTTGATGGATCATGAAAACCAATGGAGTTTAGCCTTAGTCTATGAATCAGGCAAATGGTCTGTCTAAACTGAATACTCTGGAATTCTGATAGGTTTCATTTTCTTTCTAACAACAATTATTCAGGATAAAAGCCTCCGAGTAACTCACAACTTGGCTGTTTTTGGTGGCTGTGGCCTTGTTCTTTCCATTATAACTGGGCTGTTCGGTATCAACGTAGATGGGATCCCCGGAGCACAAAATACACCATATGCATTTGGAATGTTTACAGCCATCCTATTCTTCTTAGGGATTGCACTGATGGCAGGGGGGCTGGTTTACCTCGGATTGAAGAAGCCCATGCCAGACCAGATGGTTGAAGTCAGGAAGCTAGAACTGGAAGAATTGGTTAAAATGTTTCAGCATGAGGCAGAAACTCATGCTCAGGTACGAAAATCTTTGACTCGTAATAATATGCCTCCTACTGCAAGAGATATTTTCCCAGCTGATGCCGATTATGTGCTCATCGAATGAAGATGACAACTCCCGTAAATGGTAAAGATGGAGCTCAACTTGTTGACGGTGGTAGATTGTCTAACAACAGCAACTTTCTGACTATTAGAGATGCTCAAGGGTGACATTGTTAGCTTATTTCTTGGCTATAAAGAAGAAGAAACGGCCTATGAAAGGTATTTGTTCAGCTAAAGCATAAAATATATTATTAGAGTATAAGCATAAATGTTCCGTAGTAAATGTAAACATAAATAATCAAATATCTCCTTTTCTCTTAATAAAGTATGGCATAGTCTTTATATTGATTTTAAAATTGATTTTATCGAGGCTCCAATCGTTTTGGAGCTTCAAACGAACAACGTTCTTCTGGTTGCAAATAGGAAGAAGCTGCTAATAACCTCAAATTTTGAGCTTTCAAGTATGAGGGTGGCCCTATCCTGTTGCCTTTAGTTGACATCATAAGTTTTGTTGGGTTACATAAATTTCAGGCCTGTTAGATGAAGTTTTCGTTTCTCGTTTCTTCTCTTTTGATAACAAGAAACAGGATTACGTTCGATAACTATTCACGTTTTTTGTTACTTGAGAAAAAAATATAAACATAAATTTGTTTGATAACCTTTATTGTTTATTGTTTTTTTTTTTTTTTTGCAACATAAATTGAACATGAAAAAATATTTTATCAAAAGTTTGTGTCATCTAATACAAGAAAGTCTTGATGACTACAAGTATAATAACAAAGTTGTATCATATTTTTTATATGTTGCTCAAATTGGATCGACATTGTCATTTATTACAAGTTATTTGTTTTAAATGATGTCAGATCAAATCTAACTTAATTATACAATTATGTAAATATAGCGGTAAAATAATAAAGTTAAGTTAAATAAATGTCTTTAAAATAATATATAAACATGCATATTGCAAAATTTGATACTAAAAATTGAAATATAAAAAAAAATTAATATAGATGTTGGAAATTAAAATGAAATATATCTAAATATTAAATAATTTTAAAATTTAAAATTAAAATAAAATATAGATATAGCAGGATTTTGTTGTTTCTTGTGGTTCCACCTATTAATGCGTTTGGGATAATATGTGTGGAAATTATGCAATTCATCCATCAATACTCGAAACAGTTGAAATCTTCATATCTTATTAGAAAGACTTGGAAACACAAATACAGACTCAATCATCCTTTGAATGAAGCTGAGACTCTCTAAAGACACTTTCCTAATTCTTAAATGGTTAAATGCACGCCAATTTGCAAGATTGACCCTAACTGTTATATCATACCAATTTTACAACCAGTGCATTGTTAATCGCATTCGAACTCAAACTATGTTCATCCAAAACCCATTCAAGCAAAAATCCCAAGTTGTAATCAAGAAATCAGTCAAAACAACCTGCTAAGGTCCTCATTTAGCTAATGACCACAACAAAATCTGAAGGCCAAAAAAGAAAACATAGTTTGTAACTTAACTTCACATACAATAACATTTAGCACCAGTCCCGCAATGTACCACATCTGCTCAAATCCAAAATCAGGTTTTACCAAAAGGCAAGGCAGCAGAGTATGAGCTGAATATACAAACATGAGATGAGGTTGCTATTCATAACTCAACATTAATCATCTTTTACCAAAACCACCACCCCAACTCGATCTGAATTTTTTTTTCTTTTTTTCTGGTGTGGGGGATGGTCCTTGCAACTCACTTTTTATCAATAGAACATATTACTTGAGAAGAGATCTTGCTAGATGTTCGCGAGCTGTGGCCAATGCTTGACTTATTGTCTGCAAGAGAGAGAGAGATAAAAACATCTTCAAGATACTGGAAAATGAAAGGGAGAAAAGTAAAATATAAAGGCATGCTTCATATAACAAAAAAATCAAATTAGGAGATTCAATAAAAATAGGGTTCAGAGTTGTACGCCATAAGTTTTCCGATATGTTTTTTGTTGTACGTTCAGAAATTGGATTCTAATTTAAACAATTATTCTTAATGTATTTGATAATTATAAAAATAATAATAGAAGAAAAGAAAGAATAACACTGGGTATACGTGGAAAACCCTAGTTCAGGGAGAAAAAAC
>JBBPDJ010000004.1:10133144-10153813 GCA_037974625.1 Cucumis cinereus | reverse complement strand
GGGCCTTGACAAAAAAGGAAATAAATAAGGGTATAACAATTACACAAATACCCTTAGTACAATTATTTTCAACAATAATATCTATACTTATCTATATATATAGATATATATATAAACCATAAAACTAATTGCAGCCACCTACTTTGAATATAAACTATTATTTTAATTAATTTATAAACTTGTTCTATACTTAAAAACTTGTATGACTATAATTTTGTAATATTATATAATTTATACGACATTTTATAAGAGATATTTAATTAAAAGATTGAACTGAGTTTATAACATGAAATACTATATTCCTAAAACATTTTTAATATAATTTAAAATTTAAAATTTAGGTACACTAAAAGATGTTGCGTTTGGAGTTTAGATGGTCCATCAAACATATTTACTGAACTCAGTAAACCGACAACATAAAACATAATTCATATTAGCAACCAAACAAAACAAGCTATAAGAATCTGAAATATTGTACTGTACCTGCTCAGACAAAGGAGCACCACTATCAATACTGTGACTTGCGACCTTCCCTGCTATGACATTTGCATCCGTCTCGAGAATAATGCTGAGAAATACACAAAAGTTAAATAGGTAAAGCTCCATAATGCCAAGATGGTTTATGAAAAGGTTAAGAACTGTTAAATTGCAATTTCACAAAAGCATAATGACAATAACCCTTGAAGCGAGGCAATAAAAACATCAAACCTTGAGTATTCAGATGAAAAGAAATTTATTTCTGAACAATCTTGGGAGCAAATAAATCAATCAAATTTAAATGGTTTGTAGTCTTTCCATCAAAAACAGATTATAACAACGCTCTACGGTTCCAGCTTCTTCAAACTTATGCCTCGCATTGCGTAATGCCATCTCCACTATCAGCATAATCGCAATTCGCAAGTAGCGTGTCCATCAATTTTATGTGAACAATAGTGACATATCAAAATGGAGATGTGGGACAGCCAAATCCGTTATCGAGCAACAAACCACAAAGTAAAAAATAGCCAGTACTTCAACAGGAGAGAATAACTTAGACTATTCTATAGGAATTATGCAACAACAGTGAAAGCATATTACTCATTAATCAACAACTTGTCTTCCACATAAATTCATGAAACTAAAACTACTTTCCTGACGAGTATGACATTCCTACAACTTTAAATGTTGCTATATAATCATATACAACTCATACTTTGATTTTCATGTTCACAATCTGTCTAGCAAGAATGTACGTAGGCATCAACTTAACAGTGGGTAGGTAAAAAGAGTGACAGAATCAAGATACAGAAGATCGATTATCAATAGAAGGAAATGGAAAAACAGGCCACACAATTGAAATGCAGAATAGGTAATAAGGAAACAGCATATGATAGATACCCTCCGTCGATAATTTCATCAAGACACAGTAAAATGAGGTCCAAGTTCTCCAGTGCCTCCTTCTTTTCTACATTACCCCTGGAGTACAAGAAGCAAAAATAAATATCTAACAATACTATGATCGAGAACACGAATAACTAGCCAGTGCAAAAGGATTCAAAATTAATATATAAATTGTGTCAAAGACCTAAGAAGAATGCCCACAGCATCAAAAAATCCCTGAAGAACGGATGCTAAAATGAGCTCATTTTCATTTTCTCCACCCGTGACAAAAAAATGAAGGTCTTGAGCAAACTTGTAAACCACTATATTGTTCTCAAACATTGCTATCTCCGCTGTTAAAGTGAATCAAATGTTAGAATGTAGAAAAGAAACTGACCACTCATGTAACGCATAAAAAACAGAATGTTGAATCCAACAAAATGGTTAGACTGGGAGATGGTCTAACAGAAGAATGCAGAGATCAAATAGATGATGACTAACCCAGCTACTGATAGTCACAAGAATGTGATTGAAAAAATAATTCTTAGTCTCATGGCAAAAAACAACAATCATCGATAAACCAACTAATAATTTGACTACTGGAAGGTTCAGAAGTTTCTTTACAGTGACTAAAAGGACATTGACATTGACTTAAATAGGAGAACCTAACATGATTAAGGATGCACACTTTCACAAAAACAGTTAAAACCCAATATATGAAAAAGTTTCTACCCTCTGTTCGAGCATTAGTCTTCTGAGTTTTGATGAAAACGGCTTTCTCAAAAGCTTCCTTTGCACTATTTGTAGGCCAGTCATCAGAATAATACTTGACAGCTACGCGCTTCCCTTCGGAATCCAAAAGAAGAATGTTTTTAATGGAAGGGCAAGATTCCTGCATAATAAAGCAAACATGTTTGGATTCAGGAGGTAAACAACCTTTTTGGTGAACCGGATGGTTTTTTCGCTACATAATTGTTGTCACAGCAATCTTGTCTGAGAAACATAAAAAGTTAAGTCACGAAGCGCATTCATTAACTAGCAGATTAAGCTACACCGAATTTCTAAATTAAGTAGCCTTCTGAAAAAGTTTCACAAAGATTCTTATAGAGCAGATGCTATGAAAATCAATTTCTTCCTACCAGCATCAAGCATGTCCACTGAAGTCTTGAATCGAAATAAATTGAACCGAGAAGATGAATCTCATCCAGTGCGATTAATTTTAACTTAGGATTTGTCTATACGAAAGATAAAAATCTTCAAGTCATCGGCTAGATTGGTAGACAAATCACAAACTCGATACGAAGGAAGTAATCAAGATCTTCCTACCTGCTTCAAGCATTTCTACTAAATTCTTGAATCGAAATAAAATGCAATTCAAATCTTCCGAAGAAATTAACAAAATTTGAATCAACTTAGTAAGTTCAGAGATCGATCTGTGCTTACCAACACATTGTTAAAATGAGCTCAGGACTCAGATCTACTAAGGCATCAACCAATTAGATGTCAAAAAAATTCGAACGTAACTAACAACTCCATAATCCTAATATCAATGTTCATCACCGAAAATCCACAGGTAGTTACTAGAAAACAAGTCTAAATGGTGAATCCGAGGAATAAGTAATTGAAGTAAGGAACGAAGAAATCATCCGTTGAAAAAGAAGAACGAAACTGACCATTTAATTTGCGAAAATTTTTCCCGGGAAAATATTCTTCGGGAATTCGAACGCCGTCGGATCTCTCTCGCGTTATTGAGAGGCAAGAGAACGAAAATCGAAAATAGGAGACTCTGTTCCAAATACTTCGTCGACTCCGGCCGGTCCCCAAAGTTAACTAAAATTTAAAACCAGGCCCTTACTTTTTCCATAATTAAATTGTCACCTCGCTTCCTTAAATATTTATGTTATGGACCACTCTGTAATTTTGATTTTTTTTTTTTTTTTTTTGCTTTTTTCAAATATAACAAAATGAACCAAAATATTTACGCAAAATATCACAGTTCTGTTACAATAGACTGCTATAGACCAAGATGAGACTATTACCTACATCATCATAATAGACACAAATATTAATTTATTTTGGTCTAATGTGGTATAGCACAGATAGATTGTGATATTTTGTTATATTGGTAAAAAAATCTAGATGTTTTATCATTTAAAATATTTCTTTTTCTTTTTTCATTTGGACTTTTCCCATGTTCGATTTCGGGTATAGTATAGTTTTCATTTGGTTTCTAACTTTCAAGATGTTTCACTTTTACATCTAAGTTCTAAATTTGATCTCTATTTAATTCTTAAGTTTTTAAATATTAGTCTTTTAACCTTAAATTTTAGTTTAGTTTTAATTTGATTCTTATGTTTCAATATTTTATAAATTTACTCCCGAATTTTCACTAATGCTTACTTGATCTTTGTTTTTAACTTTCAATCAACTAATCTAAAATAATTATGCAGTAAAAATTTTAATTTTAACAGTGATAAAAGCTAGGAAAATAAATTAATTAAATTAATTTACTTAACACTAAGAATCTGAAATGGAGTATTTAGTAAACAATCTAAATTTGTAAATAAATGTTGAAACTAAACTCAAAACTCAAAAATAAAAATCAATATCATGAAACTTAAGGAATAGCAGAAAGTTCGTTTGATTCATGATTGGAAAATTATTTTGGAAAACAAAGAATTTTGTGGAAAACAAAAACAAATTCTTATTTCTTATTGTATTTGAAAACACGTTTGGTTTCAAATTTAAAATTTTGAAATTTGAATTCAAAATTCAAAATTTGTGTTTGGTTGTGAATTTAAAAATGCAATAGTGTATCTTATGTTCACAGTTTCTGAAAACAAAATCTAAAAACAAAGAAAACGACAATTTATTATTTTCGAAAATAGGCTATTTCAAGTGTTGTTTTTAAAAATAGTTTTTAAAAACATATATACCAAATACGTTTTAATTATTTTCTTTGTATTTTTTTTTTTTTTTTGAAAACATAAAAACAAAAATGAATCACATATCAAATGAGGCTAAACTTGTGATTAAAAATTAAAAAAATTAAGCTCAATAGTCATTAGTAAAAGTGTAATAGATGAGTTGAACTCCCTTTACCTTAACTTTTTTTTGGTTCAACATGTGAGATGAGATTGAGAGTCAAACTTTTGACTTTTTATTGATGATAATATATACCTTAACTAGATGTTAGAATCCCATCGTAAAAGTGGTTTTGAGCATAGTTCAATTGGTTAAAATATTATAATTTCGACCCATTCCACCTAAAAAACACGAAGTACCAAATTTTGTAGAATTTAGAGTAAAATGAAGCATGAGATGATGATTTGAGATTTTGAAATTTGACCCTACTAGTCAAAGATGTAATGTTCTAACCAATAACTTTATGTTTAGATTATCTTTTGTTGAAAGCAACCATGATGTGATGATGAAAAGAAAGGGCAGAGAGGCAAAAAGGGGAGAAATTTACAGAGTACTTCTCTTATTTAATATCCCAATCCAAAATATTAAACTAAAAATTTAACATATATATATATATATATATATATATATTAAGCTGTGAAAATAGTTATTTTCATCACCTCAATTATAAAATTAATTAAAATTCAAAGAAAGAATTATTTTAAAATATATATATATATATTCAAAAGGAGGAAGCACAATTTTCATTGAATTAGTGAAAAGAGACAGAGTCCCAAAGTACAAGAGATTAAACCAAGCCATTGAATTAGGGTAACAAAACAAAACATTTTTTTAATTATTTATTCCCAAGATGGTAAGATTCTTCTAGGGGTATTTTCAAATATAGCAAAATGAACAAAAATATTTACAAAATATAGCAAAATTTCAGTTTTATCACTAATAGATAACGATATACTTCTATAGGTGTTTATTATAGATAGAATCTGAAATTTTTCTACATTTTGTAAATATTTTTAACTATTTTGTCATTTACAATAATTCATCTTTTCTAATGCCCGACCAATGACCAATTGATATATATATATATATATATATATACATTTCCATAATAGTCAACTTCTGAACTAAGATGAAAAAAAAAGTTCATAAGATAAAAAAAAACGAGAATATCTACTCCAAAGTCATTTTGACGTGGCAAACAATAAATCAAATGAGTACACATATTCTTATAGTAAAAAAACAAATATAATATACTCAAACATATTTGAATGTATAGTGTAACAAAAAGAAAATGTAATGCTAGACCAAGAAATCTACTGAGAAATAACTTCTGTTTCTGATCTTTGACCATTATTACAATTTTGCATAGTCAGTCCTCCTAACTTGTACAATACAACCAACAACTTTCAAGAGAATCAAAACAAAACCATACAGAAATCCAACATGAACCTACAATAAATAAAGCAGCCACCATTTCTGTCTGTAAAAGCTTCTATTTCAAACATAAACAGTTTCTGGATGCCTTTCTTCAACCACCATTTTGTTTCATTTTTGTTCAAACACTCAGTAGCTTTGCCAGATGAGCCGTCCATGGTGGGTTGGATAAATATTTGAGTTTCTATGTAAAATACCATCTTCTTACACAAGAATTTGACATTTCCATTCAATAATTGCTTCCTCCTATAATCCAAGCCGCAGCTTCTCTGCTTACTGCCTGTATCAATGATTTCAAAATGTCTGGTTCTATGTCAATTTATGGATCAAAAGTCTTAGGATAATCAAATAAGTCATCGTCCCATAGCAACAAACAAGTGAGAAGAAATCGCTAAGGGGGAGTTTGACCCATTTACTTCATTAGTTGGTGTTAAACAACTCAGCTCCACCAATTTTAACAAAGTTCAATATTCGCTATTGAACCTTGCACACTTATCGAAAAAATCTATCTTTCCCACTTTCTATCTTTCTCTCTAATATTTTGTAACTCCAAACTAAACAACTTTGTACCCTAAACACAGGCTCCCTAACTTCAACATATTAACTCCAGATTAAGAATTTTACTCACCATCTCAAAAAGTCAATCCAAGAATCAATTAGCTTAGGACTTGCTTGGTAATATTTATGGTTTTTTTTGGGTTTCTTATTCTTATATTTCCAAATGAGAACTTAAATAATTTTTCATGATTATTTCCCTTTTATTAAAATTTATTTAGGGCCTATTTTAGGTTTTTTTTTTTTAATATTAGCTATACAACTTACCAGCTAAAAACAATATAAATAAGGTAAATTAAATTTCAGGAAAAAAAAAAACCCTTGAACTTGGCTATTTGTTTCAAAATTACCTTTATGCTTTCAAAATTACAATATCACCCTCAACATTTCAAAATTACCTTTAAAGTAGAAATCCATTAAGATTTCAAACAAAAATTGGGACATGAAACAGTGTGATGGTGACTTAAAACGAAACTTTGGATCGCCACACCAACTCAAGTCTTGATTTCTATACGAAATACTAAGGGGTGTTTGGAGGCCCGTAACGTATGAGTTTGTAATGTAATCTAAAACCCACATTTGGATTAAGCGTTTTGGGCTTGATTTGTAATGCAAAACTCATTACATTCTGACGGTTTTCAATCCAACCCTCTCTCACTGTTTTCATGCTTCACGATCTCATTTTCGCCTCGTGTTCAGTTACTCATGATTTTTTAACATTCCTCTAATTCCTAACAATCTGATTACATTCCAACTTTCCAAACAACCCCTAAATGATTCTAGTTCAAAGGTAATATTGAAATGATTATAAAAGGCCGCGAAATATGCAACTTTTGAAAGAAAAAAAAGTACTTTTTTAAAACAAATAGCAAAACTAAGGGATGCTTTTATATAATATATATATATATATTAGCCTAAATAACAATATCCTTAAGGAACAAGAGAAAAAAAATGGAAATAAAGGTATGGAAACATTATGAATTGGGGCCCTCCCTATGCATCATCCTAGGTTTTGCAAGATGATCTTGCCAAAGCACATTGAAAAAGAGAAAGAAAGGGTGGCACTTTTATCCTAACTGAAGGCAGAGACCCATGACATCCCAATTCAATCTCTGGTTATCCATCTAGGCGATCCCAAGTAGAATGGAAGAAGGAAACTAACAGTTCCCCTATGCCCTCAATCTATTTGAAAACTCGAATGCAAGCCAGAACACAACCAAATCAAACAAACAAACATAGGAATGCTACTGACAAGACAGGATCACCCTAAACCCTGCTCCTAAAATGGAGTTTTTAGTACTACAAACAGTGGTGATACCTAAAACTTCAAACAAGTTTCTCCATGTTTGACCCACATCAAGCTTCAAGAGATGAATAAACGCGGCTGGAACCAAATGGATGAGACTAGATCATTAAAGACCCACTTGGTAACTATTTGCACTCCTTCCATCTCTAAATTTCTTATTTTGCTATTTACCTTTTACCAATATTTTTAAAAACCAAGCCAATTAAAAAGAAAGTAGTATTAAAAACTTGATTTTGTTTTTAGAATTTAGCTAAGAATTCAACCTTGTACCTGAAAAAGATACAAATCATGGTTAGAAATTGAAAGAAAATAGGTTTAATTTTCAAAAACCAAAAACCAAAAATCAAATAGTTTCAAAACTGGAACTGCATTTTTGGATCTTACCACAAGTCTCCCTAAGATGTTTAATCAAGATCTACCTCATCTCTTCCACTACTCTTAAGTGCTACATTCCCAAATTCATTGACATAGTTCACAACAGAACCACATCCTCAGCAGGCTATGAAATCAAACCATATCTTGTTCATTTCAGTATAAAAAAATGCAGAACAACAAAAAAACATCCCAAAAGCAATATTACCTCATGATGGTACTGGCTTCTGCAACAATGCCGTCAAGTAAACCTCCCCATTTTTCAACCCGCCTGAGTCGGTCTTATTCGCTGTCGCCCACTTGACCTTCCGATAACCCAATTTGGTAATCAAAGGAGAGTAAATTTTATCAAGATCCACCCCTTTGCTGAAGAAATGATCAAACCAAAGGTAACCTCCAACTCTCAACACTCTATCCAAATCATAGAACAAAAACTCCATCGATTTCACAGGAATCCACCGGTTCACAGCATGGCCACACCGAACTAGATCCATCACTCCATCAAAAATGGGCAACCGCTGCTGCAGCGGTACGTGCAAAGGCACCAATCCCCTAAGCGCCGCAACTTCGTTGTACGGCGCGCCAAGGTTCATAGTCGTAGTGACCATAGTAACATTGTAGAGCTTCATTCTTGCAGCAAAAGTGGCGGTTCCACCACCAATGTCAAGTCCAAGACGAAGAACAGAGTTAGCCGCCTTCGCAATCTGCAGTAATTGAGGGATTGGGAGGTCCAATTCGGTCTTGAAGGTCATAAACTTGGTGATTTCATGAGACGGATCAAACCCCAGATTCGGATTCAACCGATTCAAACAGCCAAAACCCTTGCAAGAATATTTCCCCCAAATAATATTGGACTCCGGAAGTGAAGAAGCAAAGGGATTTTGAGGCAAAGAAGAAGAGGGTTTTTGTGGGGTTTTGGCAAAGCACCGCCGACGAGGAAGTGGATGACACCCACGAAGAATCAAAGCCTCAGCGAGATCAGAATCAGAAGGGCAACTCGAAAACGGAGTGTAATTCATAAACTTATGAAGAAGCTCAGGATTACTATGGCAAGATGAAGCAATTGGGGAAAATTGAGAGTACAGAACGAGATCTGAAGGGATAGAGAGTTTGGTTTTCGATGCAGAAGCCGCGGCCGTTGGATGGAGGCGCGTGAGGTGGTTGATGGTGGCGCGTATTGTCTGAAGCTGCCGGATTAGATGATCTGGAACCGGCTGTGAAACAGGGGATTTAGTGGATTGAAGCGTAGAGGAGAGATGGTAAAGAGAAAGAATATTGGTGGCCACCATGGCAACAAGAAGAAGCAAATTCAAGCCCATTGTGAAACCCATAACACAAGAGTTTTTCGTTTCTCTCTGAATTTTTCACACACTGATCTTCCACTCTATGGAGCTTCCCACTGCCATGGCTTCACAGACAAATGAAAATCTCGCAATGCCACTACAGAGAGAGAGAGAGAGATCTATGACCCGCTGCGGCGCGTTGTACGATATTAATTTTGTTGAATCTTGATCCACCGTTCGATCGTATATATCGCGAACCAGGTCGGAATCGGACGGTGAGGAAGTGGGTTGCATTGTTAGTAGCAAGAGGAGACATTTGCAACGTTGTAGTATTTAATTTTTTCTAAAAAAATAAATAATTATTGAAATTAAAAAATTGAATGGTTTTGTTTAAAGAAACACGGAGGCACGTGAATTTAGGGCAACTTGTTACTTGTCTCTAAAGCAAATCTCATGCAGATTTATTTCTGTTTATTTACTTCTTCTTTTTTTTTTTATTAAATGTATAATATATAATATTATTTAAATTTCTTAAAGGGTTGAAATAATTCGTGTAAGTGTGAGAACAGTTTGGGATTGTGGAAGTTTTTCCGGATATTTTGTTTTTACAGCCAATTTTAAAAATAGGGAAGATAGCTATAATTATACTTTAAAACTCTCGAAAAAAAATTAAAAATTAAGTCTTCAAATTTATTCAAATTTTAAAATTAGACATTCAAACTTAAATAATTGTAGTAATTAATAATTGTATAAATTTGTGATATGAGTCCAATTTTTGTAATTATTGTAAGTAGATCTAATTTTAACACGTTTAGAAGTTTATGTAATTATAACTACCATCACATTTTAAAGTGGTTTCTGCAATTTTTTTTTTTTTTATTTCAACTCTACTCAAGGTTAAAAAGGATTGACATTATATTGTTTTCTAAAGCAGATGGACATTATATTCTTAAATAAATAAGATAGAAATTATTTAAGTAAAGGTGTATGAAGGAAAAGTGTTTGCCAAGTAATTTTTGAATTTCATATTTTATTTTGAGTGGTTTCATAATTTAGTCTCTAATGACTCAATTTTTAGTTTTGCTTTTATTGTATTTAAAATAATGCAGCATATTCTTTGAATTTTTTTTATTGTCTTCTTTTATATAATAATATCGAAATTACAGGTGATGATTGAACATCTGATCTCTAAAAATGAAAGATATGTAAATACCTCTAAATTAAGCTTACTTTAAACTTTTTTTAATAATCTTTTTATATGAGGATGACAATATACTAATTGATGACACAGTTTCACATGTAGTGCTCTTTCTAAGTTTTTATTGTTTAATCTATAGAAGACTATAGTGCAATTAAATTTTAATTTATAGTAAGACTCGATAAAATAATCTCGGACATAATCTATACTTTAATAACATCTCAAAATTAGTCGTGTTGGGAATCGAGATTTGACTTTTAATGTTTAATTTTATTACTTGGGTTTAAAACCTATTTTAGTCCGTAAACATTTACCATATTCTATTTTGTTTTTCAAAATTTTAACATAGTCTGTTTTGATTTTCAAATTTTTAACAAAATCTTTGTAAGAGCTTACTTTGGTCATTACTCTTGTTAACTCTTTAACAAAATGATAAAATAACTTTCAATATTTGAATGACTAGACTTTACATTTATCATATTAATTAAATTGATAAATAACCAAAGAGTTTTGTTGAGAAGTTTTTAGTGTTAAATTGAGAATCCTATTTTAATGTTTATAATGTACAAGAATGATCAAAATACTCTAACACTACCTCTCTAAAATCTCTCCATCCTTCATTTCAAATAGAAATATGGTTGTGCTGGATGTCATTGACAAAAAAATAAATAAATAAGTATAAGTAAAGGAAGTCAACTAAAATATAGCAAAATTTCATATTTAGAATTTGAAACTTTGGTATAATTTATAAATATTTTCAGCAGTTTTATCGTTTACAATAATTTTCTTATAATTAACCCGTGCATCTATTTATTTATCGGAAACAAACACCAATTGGCAATAACTGCATGGGGAAGGAGGGTTCAACCAACTTTCATGAAAATGCATGATAATTTGAGTTAATCTGTGGATTACTTAAAAGAAAATAGTGTTAGAAACATGATGTTTCTTGATAACCAAATATAATAAGATCGAGCGACTGTCCTATAAGATCGATCGAGACATGTGCAAACTGATCCTAGTATTCATATTTATAATTTAAAAGAAACACCCTTCCAATAAAGCTAATATTTTTGTCTTCAATCTATTAACATTTCATTTCAAGTTTGGCAAGTGAGGAAGATTCCAATATATATATGGTAAAGGAAACCGATAAGTTGATAAATATAGACTGAAAGAATAACAATTTCAAAGCTAATTACAGTATCCCACGAATTGTATTCGTCGATGCAGGGGGAGGGCGACATGGTATTGACCAGACCGTTCTTCATACGTCTCCGTCACCAGAGCTCAACTCCGTTGGTGATACCAAATGTTATAGCAATGATGGCAAGAACTGACTGAGCAAGCAAAATTAAAGCGGAATTTTCAAATTCAGTAGATGGAAATCATAACATCGTAGCACAACACAGTCAAGTCCAAGGAAATGAAACAGTGTGCAATCAATTGAGACAATTAAACTTCTAAAAATAATATCATGTGAAAGTTATAATTTGAGATGATCAAACTTTTAAATTTTCATAAGTCAATCAATTTAGATATTCATTAAAAAAATCATCAATGCACTATACATTAATTCTAAAAAATGTGTAGATTTCTTTGTATGGTTTAACAAAATTGACGATTAGAGTATATGCATGAACGATTTTCAAAGGAAATTACGTCTAAGAGTCTAAATTGAGATTTATGAAAGCGTAGGCGTTCTAATCGATATATTTATAAGTTTTAGTTACACAAGATTTTTCCGAACGAAATATTATGGAGGGTGTAAAATGATCCAACTGCAAAACTACATAGTCTAAATTGATATAAATATGAGTCTATAGTTTAAATTGATATAGTCCCAAAGGATTAAGGGTATAAATTGATGTTTGCCCTCTGAAACAGCAAAGAGTTGGATGCTCAACTCCTCACTTAAATCCTCATTTCCCACCTACAGTAATTCTTGGCTCAGCTCTATAAAACAGTCAATAAATTTTCCTTGAACCTAATACTATACAGAATGTCTTAAAACATCCCAAATCTTCCTCATTTTGAGTATCACTTGGAGTAATATCATTACTATTATTATTGAAGATAGGTGAGAAATATAAGAGATACTTACAGCAATTGCACATGCAACATATCCAGGCTTTTCTCGGTAATCGACCCGTACAAAGAGTACAATAAAAGCTCCAACATACCAGGGAATGCCACCAAAAAAGAAACCAATCATAAACCTGGAAAGCAATTATTTTTTTTAATCAATGGCATGCTGGGAATGAGTGAAGAAACATGGGGTCTCACAAATATAACTTACAAGAACCAGCCCATGCCAATGCCACAGCAAGGAAGACGGGCTTCTTGAAAAGGTCTTCCCTCAAGAATAGCATAACCTTGAACTACAAGAAATAAAAGCATTAAGTCGGATGCTGGATAAGCGAATTACAGAATCTTATCGTCACTGATTTGGTGAATACTTGCACTGGGCAAGATTCTGGGTGCTACTTCTCAATAGCAAGTGACAGAAATATCTGGTGAATGATACTCCTTTCACTTTTGAGGTGAAAGGAGTTGTTAATCTCAGTAGTCAGTTGTACCAGAGATAAACTTTGATGTGCTAATTTGCAGTCTTCAAAGGAATATCGCGATGATTTCTTTGATGATAAACGCATTCTAAGCAATCCTTTAAAAAAGGACTTGGTATATCTGTGCTGTAATCTCATTGGGTGATGACCCAAAGGCAAAAAAGATTAAATTGTCAGTACCAACCATTGGCACCAACCATGTAAAGAGAATAGTTCCAGAATACCTTAGCAAGGCACTACATGAGAAGGAAACAAAAACACAATTTTCCCAGTCATTTCCTCAATTAAAAAGATTCTTCCGTTCTCTCTTTATACATCCCCATTAACTGGCTCTAGTAACAGCCAGACCATCCTCCAGCTGAAGACATTGTCTTCCAATTAATTAAATTCGAGCCAACATCCAAGAATAGACCTTCTACAGAAATCTCCGACTCTTCTCTATCTCCTACAACACTTTCCTAGATGCCTTATATACAGAAATAAATGATTGTGCATGCTCAAGAGACCACCGTTTTCCAAATTCTTCAGAAGAATTTCATGCTATGAGCTATCTATAATACGGAAGAATTGAGATGTGGAATGAAAAGGACCTTTGGACCAATTAAGTTCAAAGAGGTTTTAGATTTTTAAAGGAGCACCCAGGTTCTGCAACCTAGATGGTACAGGTAATTTCGAAGTAGAGAGTTCAGCAATTGTTCTCCTACTAAAATTCAAGTCTACCAGAAAATATCTTTCTGCAATCACCATTAAAAAAAGGGTAGCATTCTCAATATCTCTCCTCCTCTCTCTTGCAGATCCACATGCTATAAAAGAATGTTTCTTGTTTCTAAAGAAATAGTTGTCCCCATGCCAGATACAAACTCAGGATCATAATAACATCCTAATAGGTGGCTAGATCATCATTATTTCAATGAGTTAGCTCTTGAAGCATTCGATTTCACCTGCACTAAGTTTCTTCTTCAGGTAAAGAATGTCAACAGTCCTACACAAACCATCGAAATAATGATGATCTAGAATGTCAACAGTCACATCCTCTAGAATGTCAATAGAAAGCAGTCCCTATTAATCCTTAACTTAATTTTGAACCTTATTTCTCACGACCCTATAAATTATTAGGGGCGATATTCAAACCAAACATTGGGATATTACTCACACATTCATACCAGTGAATCATTAACTCATCCGAAACAACAGATACAGAAGATCAATTATAAACCACAATGAGCATCATAGACGCATTTAAATATAATCAAACCAACGGATACCAATATGTGCAAAGAAGTAACAACGCATAACCATCATGATCATTATCAAAGACCACACGAAACACAATAAAATTCAATCCCTAAACAAAGCAAACAATTCATAATCAATTCAACAATAATAATTAAGCAAAAATTGTGCACAAACTCCTAGGAGGAACCACGATATTGATCTGAAGATTCCAGATTCGTCATCATTTGCCAGAATTCATACATAACAAAATCCTCCAAATCCATGAACATGATAAAAAAAAAAAAAAAAAACACATCAACGAGGGTAGGTATTTACCAGGAACGGCTTGGTAACCCAAATGTCCATGGTAACATGGATGGTGACCAGAAACTCCGGTTGGCGGAACCGGCTGAGGGAAACCGACGACAGATTGGGGCTGTGGCTGCGGTTGCTGTTGTGGAGGAGAAGTATAATAGTTCGCCACACCCTGAAACGTACCGTAATGGTAGTGACTATGTGGATCGCCGAATACCACGCTGCTTTTCCCGTCGCCACTCATATTGTTTGCAGAAGAAGAATCAGAGAAGGTTTCTTGAATATCAAGACGACGGCGAAGGTCTCGTCGTCGCAGTTCTCTTCTCCTCCGAATTCGCCGGAAAATTAGAGAACGAGAGTCGACGGAGCTTGGCGGGATGGAGAATGGGTGTCTCCGGTTTCTAATAAGGCGGTGATGTTTCCTGTTTGGTGAATTGAGGTTGTACAGCTGGCAGTTTGTACTCAGCTCGGGCGTAATTGGGTACCCCAGTTTGTACCTCAGCTGGCCTTTTGACTTGTCTTATTATTATCTTGACAAAAAATAAATGTTTTTTTTAACATGTATCAATTTTCTTTTTTCTACGATAGTTTAGTTCTTCTAATGCCAAATTTTTCTAAAATGTTACCAATTTCCTATTGTTGAGAGGAAATTTTGCGCAATCAAATTTGGTCACACTATCAAAGAACAAGTCGATTTTATTAAGTTTAAGGTCAATGGGAACAGTGTCCCTAAATTAATGTTTGGAGAGCAATATTGGTAAAAGAAAATATAATGGTATCATTTCTATCAAATTCGACGATAATTCAGTCAAAGTTAAAATCATTAAATTTGGCTAGAGATTCGATTGGACCATAAATCATAAATTGGGTCGAGTCAAGTATCTAAAGTAGGGTCCAAAGTTCAATTTATAATTCATGATCGTAATAGAAATTTAGATCAAAGTACTATGCAAGACTCATGAGAAACCTCTATGAATAGAAGTGAAGCTCACTCGTTGAGAAAGAATTGAAAGTTAATAACTAAGTGTTCAAGCTCTGAAGACCTGAAGAATGTAGGAGTTTAGATTTCAATCAATGCTGGAGAGAAAACATAAACTAAAAATTGTACCTGCATATATTATAAATCAATGTAAATACACATTCATTTTAACTAATCAAATTATTGATATGTCGAATAATTCACCATACATAAGATAGCTTATTCAATGTCATTAGAAACTAAGCATTAAGACAACTTATATAAGTTTAATTTAAAAGTTTTAAAAATGGATGGAAACGTAAGTTAAGTAATTTAAAGTAATTTTCTTTATCATATTTCAATTAAGACTAAATTAAGATTTTATCCTGTTTTTTAAAATGTGAGTAGAAACGTTTTGTTTTGGATATGAAAATAAGAATGATTTGGAAATGAAAACAGAAAACAGTTTGATATTTATCAATCACACCATATAGTGTTTACCATGCTCTCTCGAGAATCCTTTGTTTTCAAATTCTCTACTAAACAAACCCTAAACTACTACAAAATCCAGCACACAAAAATACAAAAAGGACTTTGTACGAGGCTTGTAACATCAGAGCACCGTTTCCTTTCAATAATAATAAGACCAAAGGGCATTGTATTAATTTGTTAATCTAAAGCCAAAAATTCCTCTTTCACAGTCTCAGTTCAACATAAAACAAAATCGAAGACAAAACATCCCTGACAAAACAATAATTAAAAACCAAGTTGGAGTCCTGAAAAACTAAGGCAGGAAAGCTTAAGGAGCATCAGAACCATAGAGAAACCATTGACACAGCCATAATAGTAGGAATTCCCGAGTAAGCTTACAGCCTTCTTCCTCTTCTTCCACCCTTTCGGCGAGTGCTGTCTGTTGGAATTGGAGTCACATCCTCTAGAACATATAAAAAAAGGCATATGAGAGTTAGGTGAACACCTAATAAAGTATTAGGTAAAGTTACGAATGTACAGCATTTGTGTATTTAGATTTAAATTCATCAATGTTAAAGGGACGAGGGATTCACCTATGCGTCCAATCCTCATCCCAGAACGAGCAAGAGCACGAAGTGCAGATTGGGCACCTGGACCAGGTGTTTTGGTCTTGTTTCCTCCGGTAGCACGCAGTTTAATATGAAGAGCAGTAATACCAAGTTCCTGTTTCGTGAAAGATATCACCACACACAAGTAATGTTTTTCAGTGTGAGAAAGTTGAGGAACTAAGAAAACGGGACTAAATCAGTTCCAAAAGAAATTATTAGAGTCAGTCAGAGTACAAAGATTACAATCCATAAAATGAGGGGAAAGGGTAATTAAGAAACAATATTAAAAGATGATGGAACCTTGCATCTTTGGGAAACATCCTGTGCTGCAAGCATAGCTGCGTAGGGGGAGGACTCATCCCTATCAGCTTTCACCTTCATGCCACCTGCGTTCATCAAAACACAGAATTAAACTTTCAAACTCCACAAAAAATAAAATAATATAAATAACTAATAAGACGAAGAAATAAAGCATAACACTTTTTTCAGTAGAGCTCCACTTCCACACCCTTTTATATGACTAGGTGGACATAACAGGCACTAACAACCCCCCCCCCCCCCCAAAAAAAAAAAAAGAAATCTACAACCTCCACTCAATTAGAGAGCTCTGAAGTGAGCATAGTGATTTAACAGGCAATTATAAACAATCTAATACCATACATCATATTCATAAATGCAGAAGATTTTCAAACTTGAACGTGCATACAAAGGTTTTTTTTTTTTTTATAAGAGAACGCATACAAAGGTTGAAGTACTAATCTATTCGAGATAATGAATTTTAATGGTTCTCTACAGTTTGTATTAATTTTACTAGTTACATGGACCAATCAATGAAATTACACAATGGAAGGAACAAAAACTAATAAATAGAGGAGAGATCCCATGATTATAGTTTCCGGATTTCAAGTATTTAAAAAAAGGAAAAAACTATTCAATTGTTTCACCTGTAATGCGCACAAGAGTTTCCCTCCCAGAAAGATCAGTCACATGCTGTGGTTGAAACAACAAAGTCATCATTCTGTTACCGAACGAGAAACCAAAATCATATACATCTCTCCACACTTACAATAAATGTATCGTTAAATGAGGCAAAAATGTGAGCCACACCGAACACATGCTCGCCTTCCCTCACTGCAGGACCAAGAGTCACAGTCTCTTCCTTGGGCTCCCTGGTCTTCCTCCTTGAACCAGACTATGGAATCCAACAAAAACAAAAGCAAAGTAAGGATTCCTACATTCAACAGATTTTCATGCTGAAACATAACGCCAGTCACTAAGTAACCATACGAGGCTGAGAATAATCAAGCAAAAAACACAAGTAAACAAAAACCCATATATAAATATAGGTCATCTCTGCCTCTGCCGACCAGACAAAGTAGAGGTACATACTATAAACAATAGACTGCAAACCACACAGCTTAAAAGCTCGACTTTACTACCAATCTACTATATCCCACCACTGACTAAAACCCTAAATTTCAAAACATTGACAGACAATCTTCGAGCAAACCAAATAACCTAGTAGTTCAACGATTAATATACATAGCTTAATCCTGGATACGGAGGACGATACTCATAATCATATGTTCTATCAAACTCCGGATTTCATACTACTCCATTTACAACAAAATCTGGGAACAGAGACGGAGAAACCTCGTGAAGACATTCAAGGTGTTGAACAAAACAGACTCAAAACATTCTTCACAAATCCACACTAGAAAAACTATAATTGGCATGGTGATGGAAGAAAAAAACCGACAAGAACCTCAAGATCTACTCACCATGTTTACGAAAGCTTTGTGAAGCTCTAGCGAGAATTTGCGGCTGCAGAAATCTTCGGGCGATGAGAAGGGTGCATGAATGAATGTAATCAAAATTTATATGAAATCGAGAAGAGGAGTTAGGGTTTTTCTTGATGGATGATTTACCGAAATACCCTCAAGTAAAATTAAATTAGTTTAATATTTATCATAAAAAATATGTGTATATACATACATGTTTGAGCAAGGGACTATTTCAAAAATAGCAAAATAATATTTACAAAATATAACAAACTTTATCAAACTATCTATAAATTATTTAAGTTGTTTGCTATATTTTATAAATAATTTCATTTTTTTGTTATTCATAACAATTTCACCTCCAAAAAATATTAATGGTATGTTTTTCAAAAATAAAAATAATAAACACTAAGTGTATAATGTTAATTACCATGAGAAAATACAAAAGACATTTTCAAATATATCATAATAAACAAAAATATTTACAAAATATAACAAAATTTTAGATTTTATCACTGATAGACATTGGACGTGATATGATTTGTGTGTAATATTGGTATTATCAAATAAATTATGTTATGTTGGACCACTAACTCTAAGGTCGTAATAATTTTTTTATCTACACTATTGTCTATTATCTCATTACCAATCATATTTGACTTCTAAATTCTTGTTTTACATGTTAAAGTAATAGTTTATTACTTAAATAAGTTTGTTCCAAAATTTTACAAAAAGTATTCATAATATTTTTTTAAAATTTTAATGATGTTCGTGATTTTTCCCATAATATCCATTGATATACCCATAAATTTGCATTATCGATAGCGATATTTTGATCCTTGAAAAATAGAGTAGAATCAAATAGATGCAACCCATATAGAAAATTAAACTAAAAAAATATCCAAAACTTTAGGAACAAATTACTCACAATCAGTGAAGTAGAATTGCAAATTAAACTCATATAATAAATTCAATATGAGTGAGATTTATATTAAAACTATATATTATAAGATAAAAATATACTTGAATATGATTTAATGTTTAATAATTAATATAAAAATAAATAAATGTTAATTGGATTAATTATTTAATGTATTTAAATTAAATTAACAAAAAATATTTTCAAATATATCATAATAAACAAAAATATTCCTTGTTCCATCAGTGGTTGCGTCTTGATCGTGGTGTTTGTGTTCGTGTTGGACATCAAAATGACCAAGATTGTAACTCTTATTCTCACTAATTAATTAGGATTCAATCCCCTCATTTATATCATTGATAGACTTTTATCAATCTTTATAAATCATAGACTTGTATCAATCATAGACTTGTATCAGTTTTTATCACCGGTAGTGTTGATAAACTTCTATCAGTCTGTCACTTATGAACACTGATAGACTTCTATCATCATCTATAAGTGATACATTTATATCAATCTCTATCAGCGATAGACTTATATCAATCTCTATCAACGATAGACTTTCAATATCTACCAATTTCTATCATCGATAAAATTTTATATTTTTATCAATGATAGACTTGTATTAATTTCTATCATTGATAAACTTTTAATAGTCTCTGTCAATGATAAACTTTTATTAGTCTCCATCATTTTCTATTATTGATAGACTTCTATCAGCCTCTATCTAGATCATTGACAGTAGTCATTGTTTATTGCTAATATATAGTGTATCTATCAGATATAGACACTATCATTAATGATAAGAACCTATCAATTTGGAGATGGACTTTAGAATTTTTTTTATTCTCTCAGACCTATTTTTCCAAAATTAATTTCCATTGGTTTCTAGAAGAAGAAGAAGTCGAAAATTAATGGTGGGTTGATAGTGGGGCAATTTTGTCAATATAATTTGTTAATAGTTTGCAATAATCTTTTATATTTTAAAAACCTCAAAATTAGATATAATAAACATATAAAAGTTAGTGAAATAAAACAAAATTGTGTATGTCTGTATGCACATACGTACCTATACTCAAACATCTACAATATTAAGTTAAAATGTATGTGTAGAAAATGTATGTGCATATACGTTTGAGAACAACATGTTAACAGTATGTGTTAACTTGGCTAAATGAGAACATCAGAAAAAATCAGAAGTGCAGATTTTAGTAACCTCTATTAGAAGTAATCTATCTAAACTCGGTACAAATTATTCAAGAACTCAGGACATTTACACCAACGTTGTCACACCCTCTCCCAGACTCTCTACTCCTAGCCTAGAGAACGACGTGAAGCCAGTGAATCTCGTCCTTACCTTGACGATCCTCACTGACTATCTTAACTTAACTCTGACTTAAACA
>JBBPDJ010000004.1:10070041-10133044 GCA_037974625.1 Cucumis cinereus | reverse complement strand
TTCCCCAGAGCCTCCGGTAGCACAGCCGAGACAGCGATGGGTTCTCTGCCCCTGCGGGGATGGAGCGACAGAAGTTTTGAGAATTCAAGAGAAGGTCACGGCGAGATGAGCCGTTTATCATCACGATAGGTGTCAAGTGGAAGTGCAGTGATGTATGCAGCTGAGGCATCCTAACAGACCGGTAGACTTGAACCTTGTTCCTACATGACCCGATCAATTCGATTAGGCACTCGCCATCTATTTTCATTGTTCAAATCTTTGACAACACGAAAAAACCATTGTTCAACTCTTTGACAACATGAAAAAAAAAAAAAGAAAAAAAAATACTAATAAACAAAGGGAACAACTTGTAGCCTAACTACAAAATTGGGTGTTAACAATGACCGGTTGGTTAAGACATACAACAGAGGCTCGGTTCTTCAACTCCACACGTTGTCGAGAGAGTGAGAGACAACTATGCTGAAACAAGGCCAACATAACCTGCAAGCAGTGCCAATATGGAGGATATAGTATAGGCCCCAGCAACAATGAATGGTTCTTTGATCCCGCATAACTCCAGGTGATGATGAAATGGCACCATTTGAAAAATGCGACGCCCAGCTCCCTCAAACTTTTTTGTCATTTTGAAGTATACTACCTAACATTTAAGTACTGTTAGATGTCAAATGGAAGTTTCCGGGGACATTAGGCTATGTTGGGCCAATACAATTCTTGGCACAAATCTATCTCTATATATATAAATGTAACAAAAAGAGACTTGATAGCTCATACAAGTAAAATATAGGGGAAAGTCACCTTATAGTCCGGTTACTGTTTTAGTAACCAGTGCATTTAGTTCCTAAGAGGGCGTTTTGGGCAAGGAGTTGGTTATTATAGTCCTAGATTATTATAGTTTGGTTATAATAGTTTGTGTTTGGAGGGTAGATTTTTTTAGTTTGAGTTATAATAGTATGTGTTTGTGATGTAAACTATTTTAAGTTTGAGAATAAAATAGTAAACACAGTAGCAAACATAAGTAGCAAAGAATAAAAAGATGATGAAGATAAAATAGTAAAAACTATAGCAAATAGTAAATACTATAGAAAATGAGGAGTTTTGAAATAGTGTCAACTATAGCTAATTGGAGACTACAAAATAGTATTTACTATAACAAGAGATGCTAATTACAGAATTGGATAATCTTTGTCCCAAACACCTCCTAAGTTTTTACAACTGACCTTTTTGGTCCCTAGTCTTTAAAAATAGGTTTAAAACATCCCTATCTTCGTTTAGAACAAGCATACAGAATCGAATGTACAACAAAAAGTTAGAATAAGAACCATACCTGCAAGATAACGGATGATGTTTCTAATACAAAAACTAGAGAAGAAATGAATAGTGGGAGAAACATTCCACTGCAGGCAGCCATTGCGGCTAATGCTCCACCGAGTGCAAAGGATCCAGTATCACCCATAAATACAGAGGCCTTAAATCGGTTGTGCAAAAGAAAACCAACACAGGCTCCAGACATTGACGCTCCAAATATGGAAAGGTCTGGTTTGAAAATTCCATACATCAATAATTAGTCATATTGCAAAATGATTGGATGTCTAGGTCTAGCAAGGACTGACTTGGAAGCTTAAATTCAGTTTCTTGCTTAAAAACGATGTTGGAAAATATTGCCAGACTGCATAATTTTATAACATAACAGAATCTTCGCCTATAGCTAGTCTCACTTAAAAAAGAAAACGAAAAAAAAGTCGAAGAATATCCATTTACCAGATGCGGATTTTTGCAGTCATAGCTAATCTCTCTAGCTGACTTGTGCACCCTAATAAACTCCTAGAATAATATTGTGGTCAAATAAGATGCAAGGAAGATTCAATTAATTTTCAATTTTCAAATTTTCATAATTTTATGACAGCATTATATGTCCCAAATAAACAAAGAACGTTGAAAGCATCTGTCATGTAAAAACGAAAAAGAGCTCAAGACTGTATTACTAACCAGAAGATATCGGAAGCACTGCAATAGCCATCCCAATAAAAGCCAAGGCTGCAGTCCCGCCAGCTAGTCCATCAAGACCATCCGTCTGATTTATTCCATTTCCCATGGAGACAAAACAAAATGATGTCAACCACATATAGCATTTTCCAAGGAATACAAGGCCAAGAGGTGCAGGCATAGGAATCAACATTTTCCTGCATTTGAAATCAAAGGTTTTGTTCACTAAAAGTGGAACACTCTGCTTTCGGTAGAACGGAGAATGCCAAAATAAACAAAGTTAATGCCAAAGCTAAAAAATTACATTTCTTGACCATTTATTAGGTACTTAGCAGAATACTCTTCAGGTTGAAAGGCTTTCATTTTAGGATATTATATATGCTACAACCACATAGCATATGCATTATTTGGTAATCCAATGGCTATCAACATCAGTACGTGTATGTGTCTCTACTCTGGATTGGTTCCTTGAAAATGCAAATTTTTTTGGTCATTTTCCAAGGTCGGTACATTTATGATACACTGAGTTATTTTCTCCTACAGGTTTATTACTGCGAGTATAGATATGTGAGTTACCATCAGAAAATGGTGGTCAGATTAATACAAGAAAGTATACATGCTGTAAGGAGATGATATACTTGCATCTTGAAGCCAAAAAGAAAACCAGATTCCAACAGCTACCTGTAAAATAACGACAAAAGAGAAGTTATTCGGGCTATAAAGACCCACCTAGTTTGAGAGGAGGGGTAAGGGCGTTACAAGTCTCACCTGCAACAAAATTTTGATCCAAGCAGACAAACCATACTTTTGACTCTTGATTAGGCTTAAGATATCATCTACCAGTCCAATGGCAAAAAATGCTAACGTTGCCACTGATGCTCCAGAAACTTCAGTGGAAGAAAAACCAGCGAAATGTTTAGCAACAGCTATACCAATTGGCACAAAAAACAATCCACCCATAGTAGGCGTCTTTCTCTTTAATGCGTGTCTAACAGGTCTTTCTTGCCTCGTAATTTGGTAAGCCTTAAGCTGATAGAGTAGTGGAACACAAATATAGCCTGCACACGAGGCTAAGCAGGCCGATGTCAAAAAGGGGCCAGTCATGTGAAATGGTCCTAAAGGAAGTCGAACGGTTCGCCAAGCACACCAATCCACATAAAGAAGAAGGATCATCAAGAAAGCTATCAACCCAGTATTTGTAAAAAGTCCGTGCCTGATCCTGAACACAACCAATGGCAATAAGCCACTATGATTTAGACCCAATAAAGAGAATAAAAAATCGAACAAAGCAATGTTAAGTCGTCAAAGGGGAATTAATTGTTGTGCTTATAACTTAAGAGAACAAAAGAAAAAATGAACAAAGAAGAAAACAATTATTTAGCAATGTCTTATACTGATAACCAACCAACCAAAACAAAAAAGAGCAACCAAAGCCGATGGAAAAAAACACAAAGAGATCATATCGTCCTACAACAATTAATTTTAACTAGCAGTTAAATGTAGATTGCGATTATGACGCCAGAGAAACAACATGATATTGGATGGATAAGAAAAGATAAACAAAGGGCGTAGAATTAAAGACGAAATTTGGGCCTCAAATGAAAACTCTTTAACTACTCTGCCGAGCACAAGATAATGAATAGCAAACTAATTCATTGCTCGAGTAGGACGAGATGTGTAGATGAAATGGAGTGCACTAAGGATTTCACAAAGGAGCATGTTTCATTGTTTTTCCATTAATTATAAACTAATAAAAGTAGAAACAAATACATGAAGAAGAGTAAACCTCTCAAACCCTTCCATCAAAGCAAACAACTTAATTCATCACCTGTGTTTATGGCGTCCTCTACTAAGCATTGCCATACGGTGAGCAGTTACTGTCAAAGCATCACTGTGTTGCACTGATACAGCAGGCAAATCAACATCTGAAACTGGATTTAGTATGATCTCTGGATCGCTGTCTTCGCCATCACTGGATGGAAGCCCAAATCCAGTACTGGTCCCCTCGTTGTCACTGAAGTGGTCGAGCGGGGGTATGTCAAAATCAAATGAATCCTAAAGAAAGTTACATGCATATTACAATATTAGTATAGTGATGTTAAATCTTTTCCATTTACAGAAATAACCTACTTCCTTCTCAAATTTTCAGTGTCATCAATCCAAAGCTAAGAAGACTAGCCATCTAAACAAGGAACTAGTACCGCAAAGCTAAGAAGACTAGCCATCTATACAAGGAACTAGTACCTCATTGTTCAGACAACATTTTCAAAATATTTATTTCCAAAGAAAAGCACTTGGAGCTTACTTAAACAGCAGGTATCTAGTTCCTCTAAGAGAACGTAGCGTCTGCAAAAGATTAATCGACGTCGTTTTAAAGATAAAATGCATGTTGTTCTGTTGCGAGCATAGAACAATCCGTCAACTGATTCCTTCATCTTCTTTTTGATCTGAGAGTTTGATATTCACGCAACAATTTGCAGTTTTAAGGAGGAAGGATTTTATATTCATTCCTTTTTTCCAAAACAAAAAACAAAAGAAATAAGAAAATAACCAGCATGGCTTTCACAAATGATGTCCAGTAAGTTATAAGTTATTGCTATTATGTTGACCCTGAAACCTCATATCAACATGCACAACGCTTAATCATCCTAATAGAATATGATCAAAGACAACGACAGATAAACATACCTGATCGAAGGCTCTAACTTCAGTAACACTACATGTTCGATGGCGTCGGGTTTTATGAACCTTCGACACTCTCAGCTGCACAAGAAGCAAAATTAAGAATTTAAGTATCCAACCAAACTCAAACTAACAGATGCTGAAAACAAAACAACATTCTTTCATAAGAAATGAAAATTTGCATTAACAACAAAGTCATAAGAAAACGAGTATACAGCCGCAGCAAAGTTGAAAAACAAATACTAATGCTAATTATGATCGATCTATTTGAAATAACAGTTTTCTTATATTCGCACTCGGACTTCCAGAAGCCTCTCTGTTTTGCTTGACTTAGTTATCTATCGTCAAAATACCGATATCAATAAACTTACGATAACATATCTGTATCACCTTAAGCTTCTTAATTGATTGTTTCCTTATATTCGCAATTTGCACTCCTCAGTTCCTAAGCTTTTGGTTGATTGCTAATTTAACATAAATCATTTCCTCTCATTCCCCTCCCATTTCAACGTCTAATATCATTACCGCCATCCGATTCACCGAATAAGAACAAATTCTCCGTAAAGCAAACACGAGTGGATCAAAATAGCAAAAAGAAAACAACTCGCAGAAAACGATAAAAAAAAGTGCAAAACTCACCTTCACGTCGTAGTACGAATCTGCATAGAAACACATCGTGGAAGAATTGATGAAAGTCCTCGTATGTACGGAATTGACAACCCGTGGAGGCCATCTGAAGAGCTTCGAACGACGGTGGTGATGGTGAAGACGGAGATTCAAAGTCTGAGAATAAGAGAGCATCGTTACAAACGAGAAATGCGATGAGAGGAAGCATCAGATCTGGGAATTGAAAAAGTAAGGGAGAAGAATAAGGGCATTGTGGTGGTTTTGAATTCAAAGCATTTTGGAGGTTCCTATGCAGCCATGGTTGGTGGCTCGCAGCGATTAACTTCCACGCGCAAGGAGGCGCGTCGGGAAAATGTGGGTGAAACAATGAAAGAAGCAAGGTAGAGGGAGTTTGAGATGCCGCGAAAATGAACGTGGCAAATGTATGCTTATTTTTTTTTATTCTTATGTTGCATCCGATGTGACCCATAACTGCCTACGTGTCCAACGATGTTGTACTTTTATCGTTTTATTTGATTTTAGTTTAAGGTTTAGGTTAAAATCCCCCAAATTATCGAGCATTGTTTTAAGGGAAAATGGAAATTTGTCAAACCACACTTTTTTTTTAGAACAAAATGGCCACAGGCAAAGTACAATTACCATTATACTCGTCAATTTTAATCCCATAAATCAGATATTGATTGATCATACTGATTTTGTAAATGCTTGTTCAATTTCATAAGATAAGCTATCTCTAAGAACTCTTCTATTTACAGAATTCTTCGATAGACTTTGTGGACTTAGACTTGATTGATCTATGAACCTCATCCTTCACATAATCAATTGGATTTGAGCCTTATTTAACATTTTTGCTAGGCTCAATTAGTCTTTAATTCAAACAATAATATTAAATTAGACTAATTAATTTTATTTAATCCAACTATTAAAATGAAAACACATGACATCAATCGAGTTATTTATGTCTTCAATTTCAATTTTAGAACACATGTGAACTTTTAATTAGCTTCAAATTCAACTATTTGTAATTTTGTCATTAATTTGAGAAATGACGTGGTGATTGTGATTGATCCAAAATTTCTCAAATACAATAATCAATAGAATGCAATAGAAAAGAGACACACATTGATCAAAGAAGAAGAAAAAGATTAGATGAAAAGTATGATGATAAAAACTTCTTCGCTAAATTGTTGAAGATATTTAAAATGATTATATTTTATAAGACTTTGTGTGAGAAGTCAAATGTAATGATGACAATTAGATGATTATGAGATTTGGTCTTTTATTTATTTTTGTCATTTTAGTTTTGGAGGAGGGAATAAACATTTTAAATAGATTGTTTAGTTTTGAGTTGCAAAATATTAAATGGGTTGCTTATCTTTTTCTTTTAAAAAATGTCAGCATAATATGTCAAATCGAGTATCAAATACGTATTTGAAAGTATTTGTATCTGATACGTATCTGATACAGATTCTTTGCCTCACATGAAGTATATATGCTTTATAGTTTACAAATATAGTAAAATGGCAAAATGTTTTTTCATTTAATTGAAAAGACTTTTTGTAATTTCTCACAATTGGTTAATTAATTAATTGATTACAATTAAAATGAGATTATATACAAAATGAAAAATAGAGGAAGAGGGGGAAATAGAAGGTCCATTGTTTCGAAATAGGAAAAAAAATAAAAATATATTGTACGTGACTGTGGAAAAATATATGCATGAAGATAAGCTAATAGGCAAATATTTAAAAGTGTGAAATAAATATGAGTTTTGTATGATTGTGTCGACTTCCATGTAAAAAACCTTACAACCAAACGACCCAAAAAAGCTAAAATCTTGTATTGGATCGAGTAAAAAAATCTTCACCATTTGAGTAACTAACCAAAGTCGAGATTTTTAGCAGCAATAACTTGGCTAGGAACCATTCCCTCTTGTTATAAAACTATGTACATTGGATTTAAAGATGTTTAAAAGTGTGTTCCTAACTTCCAACTTTATTTAGAACGTGTAAAATTTTCATTTTCTCATGTTTATCTTAATCCACATTAGATCACCGTTTATCTTTATTTGTGGAAGATCTTCGTATTCTCCTTTATTAAGACCATCTTCATTTTCATTCATCGAATATGTTATTGTAATAAGATATTTTTTTGGAGATCTTATTTTATTTTAGGAGATATTATATTATTTGGTAATCTTGTAATTATTTGGATATATTTTTCTTTTTTTGATATCTTTTATTTGTGCATAAATTCCACTGTAATAGCCTCCATTTGATTAAGAAATATACAATAATCTCTGATACTTTATTAAAGATAATATGGTATTAGAGCCCACAAATATTTTGGGATAAACATTTAGGGTTTACTGCACAGTTTTCGTCGCGCCTCTACACACCAATTGCACTCCGCTCCATCGCACGCCGCTCCATCACATGTCGCTGCACTGCAAGCCCGTCCACTCTCCACTCTCAGCCGGAACCCACAAATCCACACTGCACGTCACTCTCCACTCTCCGACGTGCCCCACAGATCCACGCCATTGTCCGCTCTCCACCGCGTGCCCAGATCTGTTCGCTTTCTGCTCTACCGCACTTTGTCTGTTCGCCGCTCTCCGTTTTCAGTAGCACTCTGTCCTTTGTCGCTCTTCATTGCTACATCGCACTTTGTCTACGAAACCCAAATCTAGACACAGATCCAGATCAGTACACATCTGCCGCATAGACCAGCTCACTCCCTAGCCTTCGCTCCAAGCACCTTCGATGGAGAAAATTGATATTCTCATCCTATTGGCACCACTCTTGATGGCACAAACTATATCACCTAACCCTACCAAAAGAGGAATTTTTTGATCAATCGTAAGTATGGCGCATTGTTACAGGAGATATCACCAAACTAGTCCAAAGCACCATTCCAATGGATGATAGCAGTGATGATGATGAAGAACTTGTTATTGAAGAGGATGTCACATATATTGAACGACTTGAGGACTAGGATAGCAAAAATCATCAAATCATCACCTGGTTGGGTAACACTTCTATTCCAGCTATTCATACTCAATTTGATGCTTTTGACACTGCATAAGAACTTTGGAATTTTCTGTCTATGCGTTTTCAATCTATTGGTCTTGCTCACTATTATCAATTACAATCTCAACTTGTTGCCTCAACCAGAAAATCGAACAATTTGTGAATGACTATCTTGCTATCCTCCAGCCTATTTGGGCTCAGTTAGATCAGGCAAAGATCAATCCTGATCATCTACGCATTATAAAAGTACTCATGGGACTTCATCCGAAATATGAATCAATTCGTGCTGCTCTATTACATCGCAACTATTTGCCATCTTTAGATGCTACTATTCAGAAAATTCTGTTTGAAGAGAAAAGACTTAGCATTGCTCCTCCCTGACACCTGACGTTGCACTTGCAACTACTCACTCTCGATCTGTAAATGAATCCAGTTTCTGCAAATATTGTAAACTTAATGGTCATAGGTTGCATAACTGTCCTACCATTGAGTGCAGGTATTGTCACAAGCGAGGTCATATCTTGGAGAATTGTCCTACATGTCCACCTCGTCTTCCTCATCACGCAAATAAAGCCAAGTCCTCTCCTAAATTAGATTCCTCATCTGATGTTGTTATTGCCATCCCATCTGATACCACCACTCCCGTTGAGTCTTCAGTTAAGTTATCTTCATGATTTACTGAAACATGTGATATCTTCCAATCCTACTGCTCTTACTGTCCCCCCAGGTAATTCATGGCTCATTGACTCAACTTGTTGCAATTGTTGGACCGATATGGCAACCCTAGAGGGGGGTGAATAGGGTTTAATTAAACTTTTTAATTAATATGCTCAAGTTAAACTAATTAGATAATTTTAAAATTAAATTACTAAAAACTCTAACTAATTTATGCTAAATAACAAGATTGATAAAAGTGTGTAATAGAGTATGCAATCAATATCAACCAACAAGAATATGCAACTAAAATTAAATGCAAAAATAATTAGAAAAGAGTCAGAGAAGAAGACACCGTAATTTTATAGTAGTTCAGTCGAACTCGACCTACATCCACTTTCCCAAGCACCTCTTGGAATTTTGATTGAAAACCTTCTTTTAACTCTTTACACGGATTAGAGCCGAACCGCTACTTTGCTCCTTTTTCGGGTTCAAGAGCAAACCCGATCCTTTCCACGGATTAGGATCCAACTGTCACAATATTTGAAGCTTTAAATCACACAAAGGAAAAACTCTCTAAAAAAGAGCGGATTTACAATTATGAGCTCACAATTAATCCTCACAATACAATAAAAATTCTCTCAAGAACAAGATGAAAAGAATGAAAATTGAAAGCTTTAGAGAGAGTAACAATGTTGGTTTTTTCAATTTTTGAGGATTGTAAAGTGAAAGAAATTTGGGGAAATGTGAAGTATTTAAAAAGAGATGAATGATATTGAAATCTAAAAATCATTTTGAGTCATTGGATGAAGATAAAGAAAATTGAATGGTGGAGATTTAATTTCAACAAGCCGTTAAACACATACACAAATAATAATATAATAATATATATCTTTTTTTAAACCATTTCTTTTAAAGCCCAATAAAAACAAGTCCACCATTTTTTTAAAAAAAAAACTAGTCGTTAGACACAAACATAAAATAATATTAAATTCATTTTCTTTTTAAATTTATTTTCTTTTAAAGTCAATCCAAAAATCAATATCCACATGTTACTCTTTCATTGCTCCAAGTGTCTTTCTCTAACTAGCTCAATTTGATTATTTGGCCGTCACATCACCATCTCAGGTATTTTTCCGTTAAGCTTCTTTCAACAATATCTTATTCGTTTGAACTCCAATTTGGGTGATTCAAGAGACGTTAAAATCATTGTTCCGAGCTCTACACTATGGACGATTCAAAGTAATAAAATTGTCAATAAAAAGATTTAGATTTGTTATCATCAAAACACCAGTTAATTAATTAATTAAAATTTATTAATTTGAGATTAAGGGCCAAAAAGCCAACAACAATCATATGACTTTTAATATTTCCTTGTTATCCTCCCTTATTCTTGTTCAATCATTTCCCCCAATTCACTCCACTGACGGAAATCACATGTTTGTCTCTCACATTGCCACTGTCTATAAACCCACCATAAATCTCTTCCAAACTTATCATGTTCCTAATTTAAGCTTCAACCTAGCCTCTGTTGGTCAATTATGTGACCATAGTCTTACAATTATTTTTTCTTCTCATGGTTGTTATGTTCAGGATTCGCAAACGGGACAAGTGATTGATACAGAATGAAAGGTGGGAAGATTATTTGAGCTCACATCTCTCTAGCACTTTCTGTGTCCATCTATCTCCGCTCTAGTCACTGATCATTATTTTGTTTGATTTTATGTCCAAAAACTCGTAGATAGTAAATGTAATATGTTTACTGTTCTTTAATAAAGAATTATTATTTGAATTTCAATAAATATTTATTCTTTATTTTTGTCTAATTAACCCAAATCTAATAAACTAACATCCTAAGTTGTTCTATGAGTCTTGAACTATATATGAAGACATACATAGATCAATGTTCGAGATGCAGCTTAAAGGGTCTATAGTATAAGGATAAGGTTGGGTACCTTATCCTGATAACACTATGGATTCGCCCCCACTTTGTATTTGATACAAATACAATGATCCAACGTGTTCGTGTAGGTGACACGCGTGGAGGTATCCTATACAATGAGTTTAAAGCATGTAAAACTGAACCACGAAATAATAACCACTAGGTGTAACCCTGTTGACTAGTTAGATTTCTATTTCAAACAGAATGACCTAGGCAACATAATCTTAATTCTGAGTGTATTATGATCTCCTATTCACGAGGGACTGTCCTTTGATTTGTATAGGTGAGAGTGGCCAGACTGCCGACTCAATAAGCCTACCATTATGAAGATAAGAACGAGTGGAGAGCTGGAAATATAATCACACAAAATGAAATTCACTCCTTCCCGACTTTAGGGTAAGATCTGAGTGTTCCTGTCACACCCTCTATCAGACTCTCTACTCTTAGCCTAAGAGATGACGTGAAACCAGTAAATAACATTCCTAACTTAACGACACTCACTGACCGTTTACTTAACTTACTCTGAGAAACATACAACGAAAACTAACTGATAAACATGTAAATAAAATTTACATACATAACTATTCTCACAAGTGTCTCAAACAACCCAACTCACTTGTTATAAGATTTTACATATCAAAACATGCATATAAAGAGTCATGATTATGACCTAAAACAAAACTCAAACTCGACAGCAGATATGCAGCAATAGGTCAGGCTCGAAAATCATGATCTCTACCTGAAAAGTGAGAAACATTTGAAAGAATGAGCTAACATACTTTAGATAACATACTTTAGAAATCACATGCTTTGGAAATGATTCATAAACTTGGAAACACTTTAGATAACATACTTTAGAAATCACATGCTTTGGAAATAAATAAATATCATCCTGCTGAAACGTGTCATAAACTCTGCAAAGCAATGTGTTTCTAAATCTTTCATAAATCAATGCATAACTGAAAACTTTTGCAAGTAATCTGTAACTGAAAACTATTACAAAGTCATGTGTAATCAACTAGCTACGTTGTTGTGGAAAAAGCTCAGCACTCCCAATGTCTTTATCGTAGTGGAGTCATCTCAACACTAACGACATCGATAACTACGTCGTGGTGAGATCAGTACCAACAACATCTTTGTCGTGGTGGAGCTAGCTCAACACTCACGACATCGATACTACGTTATAGTGGGGTTAGCATCTACAACGTCTTTGTCGTAGTGGGGTGAATCCAGCACTAACGACAGTGAAATCTATATTGCAGTGGGACCACCATCAACAACGTCTTTGCTGTAGTAGAGCAAGCTCAACACTCACGACAACGGTATCTACGTTTAGCAGAGCCACCGCTCACAACATCATTGCCATGGTGGGAAAAATCCAGCAGTTATGACAGCAAAATACTCTAGTGTGCACACTTAGTATACTAGCCTCAGGATCAATCATGAATACGTATGCTTGCACTGAAATTCTCATAAATCACTACAATAGTAATTAATTACCTTTAGTTGAATACTTGAGCCATACTGAAATATCATATAAAGAATTTCATTTAGAAATACTAAGGTATGCTTGAATCATACTTTACTAAAATCTCGTAAAAACGTAAAAATAATAACATAATATCTTCGATCTTTTTAACACATTAAGTCATGCTTACTTGGATATATAAAATCATAAATCATGTATCTAATCTTTGCATAACACATTTTTGGCATAAAGAATAATAAAGATCCAATACGTTTAGCTTAAGAAATTTATCTCGTAAAATGTGTAAATTCGAAAATACTTTCAAGAAATTCAATATTATACATGCTTTAAAATCATATTTGAAAATTATAAGTCACTCACAAACTTGATGGAACGTCTTCAGTTCGTAAACTTTTTTTATCGTTAATTTCCCTGAAAATTGTTCAAAATCGACGGATTATACTGAGCCAATAACAAATCCCATTTTTAGGTTAAAAACTCTAAAATCCTCTTAATTTGCTTCTTCTTCAAGGGTAAAGTGGACATTTAAAAATAATATACTAATTAAGTTTCCTAAATCATGCATTATGTCCTCTGGTTTTAATGACGTACAAACAATAACGGTAGGCTTTTAATGACGGACATACAATGACAGTCAGTTTGAAAACATCATCTTCAACCTTCAAAAATCCCCAATTTTTGTCCAGTTTTTCGGTGACCATTCCGGCGACACTCCAACGATAAAATATTCTTTTTTTGGCCAAAATTAAAAGTTCTAACTATTACCAATCAATTACCTATAACTTAAACAACATTACCTCAAGATTTGGTCGTCCAATTTGCTCTTAATCAACGGAATTCAAGCTGAAAGTTTTAGTGTTCTGTTTTTCCAACGAGTTTTACAATTTTCAAACATCAAATTCGTCACTTCCGGCTGAAATTAATCAAATTAATTGTTACGAAATCAAAGAGAAACTTCTTATTGAGCTTACCACTAAATTTGAAGCGCTAATTTCAACTCTAACCTCTTCAATTTCTTCAAAAACTCAAACTACTCAAAACTGTGTATTTTTCAGCTTCGACTACAAATTCTTCATTTTTCTTGGTTTTCTCGGCCAAGTTTCTTCAAATTGGGCTTTCCAAACAATTTAGACACAAATTTCATTTAGTTTGATCAAGATTTGAGCTCAATTTCCTCTCTTTCTTCATTGTGTTCATACACTGGAGCATCACGAAAATTCTTCCTTTCTTTCTCGGGTTTTCTCCTTTTCTTCTCCTTCTTCCTTCAATTTCCTTCTTCTCTTCCTTCAAATGGCCGACTTCAGCTTACTTATAACAAATTCTATCGTACTTACCTCTAATTAGGAGAATTGATGAAAAAACTTCAATTTCTCTTCCTTCCTTATCCTCTCGGGCGAATTTCCAAATTTTCTATTTTTTTTAAACTAAATGAATAAATATAACTTAAATAATTATAATCATAATAATAATTTATTCCAAAATTCTCTTTTCTTTTTCTTTTCTTTTTACAAAATTACCAAAATGCCATTTTTACCATTTTTTTTACAACTTGAAATAAAAGGTTGGGTATCACAGCTTCCTTAATTGGTGTCTCTGCGAATTGAACAAAGGGTTCTATCCTCTTTATGGCACGAGAGGGATTTCTGCTTATTGGTTGGACCATAATCAAATTGTTCATTAGAGGAGCACTGGTATTTAAGGACTAAGAAGTAACCTGGGGGTAAAACGATAATTTGACCTAGCTGGGGTTACGATGTGAAGGACTAATTTGCTATTATTGATCTACATTCGTGGACACAAAAATATATCTACAGTGAGAAGAGTTCAATTGTGAGCCTTTAATGGAGTGTACACACAGTTAACGAATATTGATTAATGTGGTTAATGAGTTTAGTCAATTAATCTCATATCGTTGTAGCTTCTCATCTGTAGGTCCACTAGATTTCCTTTCTAGCTCGTAAAGGGTAATGAGATTAAATATATCTTATATATAATTTGAAATGTTCAAATTGACTTAAGGGATTAATATAATGTATGGTGATACATTATAATATAAAGTTGAAATTTTAATTAAACTTTATAATATAATTTTTTTATGTCATTAAAAATTAATTAATGAGAGAATAAAATATTTGAATGAGTTCTAATATTGATTTAATGTGAATTAGATTCATATTACAACTATAGATTAAATTTAATGCGTATATGTTCACTGTCCGACTTTGTCTCTATCAAGAGCCACGCCAAACTTGTTTTGCCGTGCAATATTACAAGCCAAAATTCATCCGCCCACTTCAGGTTTATTCCCTTTCATTTCATTGTCTGCACCCAATTCACCTTGACAAATTAGGTAGGTAAATCTATTAAACCTTTGTGTCCAAAAATCATGTCCAACACTTTGCCTCATCACATAGGTTACAGTGTGTTTGATGAAATGCCTCAATAAAATATTTTGTTGCTTTTTCTTTGATTTTTGTTTGTTCCAATAGAAAATCAAACCTTGAATCATATTGTATAATTTTTTGTTCCTAAACCATGGATTTGAATTATATGATGTTTGTGAAAATGATGTCACACCGTAAAACATTGACATTTTTGTTATAATTTGTGCCTTGTATAATACTAGTTTCCATTTTCTGAACTGTATTGACGTTTTGAGAATAGGCAACCTATTTCTTGTCCAATTGCATTGAAGCATGAAGTGTGTCAAATTACGTCTTGTTAGTTTTTACTGTACTAATATTAATTGCTATAGACTCACTCTTTACTCGTTTAATGTATTTGTAGGAATTGTTTTCAACTAAGTTGTAAGTTTGTTTAGGGCTATGTACTTGTTAAATTATTACTTTTGTACCACGATTTAGGTCATATCAATCCTGTTATTAAACTAGTATACTTATTAATTAAGTAAAAACTTTCATCCCCATCTTAGTAATATTGAGCAAATTTGTTTGTTAATGCGTCACTATGTTTGTTGTAATCAGATGTGTGAAACAGCTATCAAGGGAGTATTTTTTACAATGGACAAATCATGGATGATGGAGAATAGGATGTCTAGGGAGTATAAAGTAGGAGTTTAAACTTTTATTGAATTTGGTTTACCTAATGCCAATTTCCAATTCAATTTGGTGTCCATGATTGAAGTGTGGGAATCGTGTGTCCAATGAGGTTTCAATAGTTAGATATCATTTATATGCAAATGGGATTAACCAAAGTTATAAAGTGTGGTTCTGGTACGACGAAGATTTGACGGAAGAGAATCGTAACAATCGATGTCATAATGGAAATGAAGAAAACATTGAGGACGATGATGATTTATTCAATGTACTGAATATTGTTCAAATTGTGAATGATCAGTTTTCTGACGTGCCGGAGATGTTTGACACTATGTTCGATGATTCTAAGAAGCCTTTATATCCTAGATGTAAAAAATTCACAAAGTTGTCAGCCTTAATTAGATTATACAACCTAAAGGTTAGGTTCGGATGGAGTAATTCGAGCTTTTCAAAATTATTGGCGACTATTAGCAAATTCTTGTCTGAAAAAAATAAAATCTCAGTATCCATGTACGAAGCAAAAAGAAAATTTATTGTCTTAGGCTTGAGTTATTAAAATATTGATGTCTGTCCAAATGATTGTTGTCTCTATATAAAAGAGTATGAAATAGGTGTTCAAAATGTAATTTGTTGAGATGGAAGAGAATTAAGAACACCACAAAAGTGATGAAAAGAGTTGCTGCTAAGCAACTTTGATATTTTCCAATTATTCGAAGGTTTGTAAGAATGTTCAAGAACTATGAACATGCCAAGAATTTGTGTTGGCATGCAACTGATAGGAAAATAGATGATATTTTGAGACATCCAGCTGATACGCCATCTTGGAGGTTGATAAATCATTTATGGTCAAGTTTCGAGTCTGAATCAAGAAATCTTAGACTTGGTTTGTCCACAGATGACATTAATCTCTATGAAGATTTATTCACCAAATATAGTTGTTGGCTTATGATAGCTACAATATACAACCTTTCACTGTGGCTATGTATGAGACGAAAGTGTTTGATATTAACAATGTTGATATCGGGTCCAAAACAACCAGGATATGATATCAATGTCTATCTAGCACCTTTGATAGATGACCTAAAGCTTATGTGGGATGAAAGTATTAAATGTTTTGATTCACATTAGAAAGAATATTTTTATTTAAGAGTTGTTTTGTTATGAACTGTCAACGACTTTCCTGCTTATGGTAATCTTTGTAGATGTACTGTGAAATGGTACAACGCTTGTCCAATATGTGCTGAGAACAGTTCTTCAGTTAGACTACAACACAGGAAGAAAAACGCATACTCGGGACAGAAAATACTTACCAAGACAGCACCCATATAAGAGAAAAAAAAAACCTTTGATGAAAATCAAGAGAATGAAATTCCTCCACACCCTCTATCAGGAGAAGAAATTTACCATACGCTTAATAAAGCGAACTTTTCATGTGGTAAAGGGTGAATGACTAAAGTACATCAGAGTATTGGAATAGCAGATCTGCATTCTTTGAATTACCATATTGGAAGAAGTTGCATGTAAGACATTGTCTTGATGTTATGCATGTTGAAAAATGTATGCTTGAATATAATTGAAACGTTGCTTGTCTTACCGGGAAAGAGTAAAGATGGGTTGAGTGCTAGACTTGACGTAGTGAAAATGAACATTAGGCCCGAATTAGCCCCTGTGACAAGCAGAAGTAGAACATACATACACGCCGCCTGCCATACGTTGTCAAGAGAGGAGAAATACAGTATATGCAAGACTCTGACAGATCTTAAGGTTTTTTAAGGTATTCATCAAACCTAAGAAGTTTGGTTTCCTTGGAAGATCTTAAGCTTTTTGGTCTTAAATCACATGATTGTCATGTTCTAATGCAACAATTGCTTCCAATTGCATTGCGTGGAGTATTGTCAAAGAACATGAGATATGTTATCAGTAGACTCTATTTTTTTTTCAATGCAATTTGTTTGAAGACCTTGAAAGTACCACAGTTAGATAAATTGCAGCAGAAAGTTGTTGAAACATTATGTTTACTTTAAAAGTACTTTTCACCCTCATTTTTCACGATTATGGTACATCTAGTGATTTATCTTATGCGAGATGCAAAACTTAATGGACCAATCTACCTACGGTGGATGTATCCATTTGAAAAATATATGAAAGTGTTGAAAAGTTACGTTCGTAATAAAACTCGTCTTGAAAGATCCATCACATAGTCACATATATGTGAAGAAGCTATTGAGTTTTTTTTCTGACTTTCTATCTGGACTGAACCCAGTTGGGCTAGGAACCTTCAAGTATCGAGAGGAACGCAAAATTGATAGACCTTTATCAGCTGGATCACTACTTACACCAAGTCCATAACTATTGAAACAAATGCATCTTCGTATTCTAGACAACTTTAAAGAAGTCCAAGTTTATAAAGAGTAGATTTCTTAATTTCGTATTCACATTATTTTTTTTGTCTTTAGTTATTATTTTAATTCCGAAGGTTATGTTGTAGACGACATGTAGATTTCTTAAAAACTACAAACTCTACTGTAATAGCTTTCATTTGATTGAGAACCTTTTTTGGACTTGGAATTTTTTTTAGAGAAAAAATAGAGAGATAAAGAGAGGAAGATTCTTTGTATGCCAATCTCTCTCTCTCGTGTTTTTGTTGTGTGTTTATTAAAGCTGACTATTATAACCTTCTTTTCTTGTTCTAGAGAGAACTATGGGTTTACGTAGGTGAATCTCACGTTTCCCACAGTTATTTAATTTCAATCAAATCAAAATTAAATTAATAATTAATTAAATCATATTTAATTAATATTCCACGAATCTCTCTCATATTCTTTAGTTTTAATTTAATTAAATCAAATTTAATTAAACTAAACTATTAATTAATTCTACAATTAATTAATTACTAAATTAAATATCTTATATTTAATTTAATTCTGATTTGAATCATATTCAAATATAATATTTTCTCATAACCTACAGTTTAATGTGTATCATATACGCATTTAATTTATAGTTTTAATATGAATCTAATTCACATTAAATTAATATTTGAACTTATTCAAATATTTTAATATTTCATAACCTAATTTTGAATCACATCCAAAATTATATTATAAAGTTTAATCAAGATATAAACTTTATATTATAATGTATCACCATACATTATATTAATTCCCTAAGTCAATTTGAACATTTCAAATTATATTCAAGATATATTAATATCATTACCCTTTACAAGCTAGGAAGGAGACCTTATGAACCTACAGATTAGAAGCTACAACGATAAGAGATTCATTGGCTAAACTCATTAGTCACAGAAATCAATATTCGTTAATTGTGCGTACAATTCATTAAAGACTCACAACTGAATTCTCTCACTATAGATATATTTTTGTATCCACGGATATAGACCAAATACAACAATTTAGTCCTTCACAAGTGTTCGTAACACCAGTTGGGTCAAATTATCATTTTACCCCTGGGTTACTACTTAGTCCTTAAATACCATTGTTCCTTTAATGAACAACCTGTTTATTGTCCAACCAATAAACGGAAATTTCTCTCGTGCCATAGAGAGGGTAAGACCATTTGTTCAAGTCCCGGAGACACCATTTAAGGGAACACTCATCTACTTACCCTAAAGTCGGGAAGGAGTAAATTCCGTCTTGTGTGATTATGTTTCCAGCTCTCCACTCGGTCTTGTTTCCAAAATAGTAGGCTTATTGAGTCGGCTATTTGACCACTCTCACCCGTACAAATAAAAGGACAATCTTTCGTGAACAGGAGTTCATAATAAACTCAGAATCAAGACTAAGTTGCCTAGGTCATCCTATTGAAATAGAAACCTAACTAGTCAACAAAGTTACACATAGTGGTTAATATTCCGTGGTTCAGTCTTATGCAAACTCATTGCATAGGATACCCCCACTCACTTGTCACTTACATGAATATATTGAATCACTGTGTTTGTATCAAATACAAAGTGGGTCATATCCACAATGTTATCAGGATAAGGTACCCAACTTTATCCCTATACTATAGACCTTTTAAGCTGTATCTTGATCATTGACTCCTGTATGTCTCTACATACAGTTCATTACTGATTATCAGCATAGCATGTTAGTTTATTTGATTTAAGTTAATAATACAAAAATAATCAATAACACTTTATTGAAATTAGAATAATAACTTTTTATTAATAACGGTCAATGAATTACATTTACTATCTATGAGTTTTAGGACATAAAACCCAACATGATTGTCTTTTGGTTTTATTTTCTTTTAGAAGAAAACATTCAAATAAATAAAAACTAAAATACATAACGATCAAACATGATGTATTTATCAAGGTTAAACTTAAAATAAAAAGGGGAAAATACCTTTGAAGAACTCTTCTTTCCAATAATTTGCAGTCGTCTCCTATGTGAATCTCCTCTGTAAAGTCTTCCTTGCTTTATTTCTTGGCAAGGTATTGACTGGTAGGAGTCGTTCTTAAAAGATAGGGAATTTTAATAGGGGAGGAAGAAGAAGCAACAAATTTTTCTTTGTATTCTTACGTTAAGAGAGAACGTATGAAACCTAATCTTAAGAGAGAACTTTTTTTTTTCTATTTTTAATATTGAAGAAGTTGAATTCCTTGCAAAAGCGAAGAATCGTTGTGCAATTGAAGTTCACTTTCAAAGAATCAAATACAGAAATTCCCTTTCAAATAAACTTATTTAAACCTAGCATGTTTCTAAAAAAGGAAGGAATATGAAGAACTAGCATGCTTCCAAAGAGGGAAGGAATTGAAGAACTTACCTTTTGGGTTTAGGGTTTAGGGTTTACAAACTTCACGAAAATTCTCTCCTTTGGATCCCAGACTCTTCTCTCTATACAAACACATAATCACTTTCAAAAGATGAACACCACCAATGTAGATGAACACCACCAATGTGATCTTCCTTGCCAATCTTCGGATATAAACCAAAATGAGGTGTGATCTCCTTTATTTTGGTGGGGACATAATTCTTTTAGAGATAGTTCTTAAGAGTTTTTATTTTCAAAGAGTAATGATCTCTTGATCAACCAAAAAATGATCTCAACATCCTTTCGGAAAAGAAAAAAAAAAAAAACAAAAAAACTTCCTGAGTGAAGGGTTACTCAAATAACCCTTCATTCAACATGCTGATTTAATAAAATTAAAGTTATTTTATTTAAAATATATCAAACCACATTTAATATATAATTAATTAAATAACAAATTAGTTAATTCATCGCATATTTGAATCATATTCAAATAATAGTTTCTCACCTAACTTATAGTTTTAATATGAATCTTATTCATATAACTAATATTTGAATCTCATTCAAATATTTATCTCTCTTAGAATCTAAAATATGATTTTAAATCTTATTCAAAAGCAATTTTATATTATAATTTATCCATATACATTATATAACTTAATTTTCTTATTTAATTTTAACAATTCAAATTTATTCCAAACTTAATGGATTCTTATTAAACCCTTAATTAGTTAGCATGAGGACCTTATGAACCTACAAATTAGAAGCGTCAATGATATGAGATTAATTAATTAAACTTTTTAATTAAATTAATCAAAATTCATCAACTACACATCACTCCATTAAAGACCCACAATTGTACTTTTCACACTGTAGATATATTTATGTGTCCACGGATATGATCAAACAACAGTAAGTTGACACTTCACAATTGCTCGTAACTACGGATGAATCAAATTATTGTTTAATCTATGTAATTACATCTAACTCCTTAAGTATCAATGATCCCTCTAATGAACAAACAGTTTATTGTCCAACCATAAAGTATATACTAACCATTCTCGAGATGGTGAAAAGGTGAGACCTCATTGTTCAAGACTTTGAATCAGCCTTAAATGAGCAATTTATCTACTTTTTCTAAATATGGGAAGAAATGAATTCCATATTGTGAAGAAATGCTCTGAACTCCCTACTAAAAAAAATCCTCAAAATGGTAGGCTGACTAAGCCAATGATTTGGCCATACAGATCAAAGGATTGCCCACATGTGTTCATAACTCATTAATGATTAAGATCAAATCACCTATAATCACCCTATGAAATGTTAATTCCTTCAACTAACGATTTTATATAAAGATAAATTAAACATTATGCAATCTACTCTAATACACACTCTTTATATAAGATATCTCACTCATATGTTTTCACATGAATGATCAGGATCAAATCATTTGTAACACTTTACAATTATTGTAACAAATACAAAGTGAACCATATTCGTAATGTCATCAGGATAAGACATCCACCGTATCCCTATATTATACATCTTTTTGGTTATTTCTTAAACGTGATCCATCAGTGTATGTAAACCACATACATGTTTAAATTTATATAAAATAACCACGGTTCTTAGTTTATTGGATAACGTTAAGGCAAACAAAATTAAATGAAACAACAATTTATTTATTGAAATAATAATTTGTATTTACAGCTTTACAATCAACGAGGATCTAACAGATTTAGGACACTAGTCCCAACAAATATGTCATAATGTTTTAGATGTTAGTTACCACTATCCCACTCCGCTTTGAGAGGAGGGGAGTTTAATTAACTAATTAGCATATTTAATTAAATATCTCATATTTAATTAAATGAATATTTGGATGATATTCAAATGCCAATTCCTGTTTTCTAACTTAGTTTTAGTATGAATCCATTCATATCAATTTATTAACATATAATTCTAAAACTAATCTATTTCGTATTAATTTATTATTTGATTTGTATTCAAATGCATTATTTTTTTCATATTGTATAGGTTAAATATGAATTATATTGATAATTTACTATATAGTAACATATCACATATATTACATTATATTTTGATGGTGTTAGATACAATAAATATATTTTTTGTAAATTAGTTTAAACATTTCAATTTTTTTTAATATCTCGATCCTTGTTAATTGGTTATATAATCAAGGATCTATAGATCACAAGTCGATATTTTAAATGTACATATACTTAGGTAAACCTACATATTTTTTAGGTTTTTTTTGTACAGATGACCCACTTTTTAGGGATCCAAATGAAATTAGATCTAAGATTCAAATTTGATCAAACAATAGCCTTTTACTTACGTCAGTAGCATGTGAAAGCACCATCTTGTCCTCAAACAGCGTGGAAGGGCCTGAGTTGAAACGAATTACTGTTACTCGTTTTAGTTTATTGTTTTAGTTTTTAAATCCTCTTTCTTGTTCATATTCAACTACAATTATAATTGTTTGTTTGATTTTTTTTCTCACTTTAGCTTCTGCTTCTAGCTCATTTTCTTGTTCATTATCAGACACAACTATAATTTTTTCTTCAATCATTGTTCTTTGTACAGATTATTCTTCTTGCTTTTCATTTCTTCCTCTTATTCTTCACCGAACACACAATTTTTCATTGATTAAAAAAGCTGTAGAACAAACAAATAAGAGAAAAAAAATCGAGGATGAAAATGGAGAAAAATGCATGAGAGAAGAATAAGATGAAAGTATAAAACATGAAAGAATAAGGAAATTATGATGCAAAAAAGCCAAGAAAAAAAAAACGAAAGAAAAACTGAAAAGAAAAAAAAAGAAGAAGAAAAACAACCTAAAAAAAAGAAGAAAAATACAGAAAATACAAAAAAGAAAAAGGAAAACGACTGCTATGGAAAGAAAGAAAAAGTAGAGTTAAAAGTGTAATTTCATAAAACGAGAACATAAATAGAAGACCAAAACTCATTTGTTATGAATCAGATCCTATTTTTCATTTCACCCTTTAAACAAGACAAAATTTGCGCATCCGACTTAAAATAAAGTGTGGGTCATACGAATGACTTCCATTTAGAGGCCTGAAAAATGACTAAGTCTTTAAGAGTGAATGAAAAGTGGCATTTTGCTTGCGTTTGCACACTGTGAATTTACTAATTCGTCTCTGAAAACCATCAGTGCGCTTGCAACTAAAAAACGCTACTCGATGCACGATGTACGATGCTCTATACTTGATATTCTATGCTATATTATATACTCTATGTTATATACCAGATATTATATATTCGATCATCGATCCCCGATATTAGATACTAAATACTACGTACTTATACTTGATGCTCAATTCTTGATGCTCCATGTTTTATTTATGTTATATATGTTTGTCACTTGATGCTCGATACTTAAATGAACACAAAAAAAGAAAGAAAATGCAGAAATAACAAAACAAAAAATCTAGAAAAAAAGATACAAAAGAAAAAAAAGTATAAAAACAGAAGAAATGTAAAAAAAAAAAAAAAAACACACGCACACAGAAAACAAATAATGATTAAAAAAAAAAAGACAAACGAAAAAAAGAAGAAAAAAAGTTGCAAAACCAAGAAAAGAGAACAAGAAAACAATTAAGGTTAAAGTGATAATTTTATACAATAATGAGATAAGTTAAAGACCACTTTTCATTGATTCTAAAAAAGTACTAACTTTTCATTTGAGCCTTTTATTTTAGTCCCCCTATGCAAATTTTCCTAAAATAGGGTAAAGACCCAAATGAAAAATGAGTATTTTTTTTAAAACCAACGAAAAATGACTTTTTGCTCATTTCATTATCCTGTAAAATTATCACTAACCTTAAATGTTTTATTTTTCTCTTCCTTTCTTCTTCTTCTTCCGTTCATTTTTTTACAATTATTTTCGGTGCTTTTTTTGCACTTCTTCTTTCGTTTTTATACTTTTTTCTTTTCTGTCTTTTTATTTTTGAATTTCTTATTCTGTTTATTCTGCATTTCTACTCTTTTTTTGTGTGTTTAAGTATGGAGCATCAAGTGATAAACATATATAACACAAATAAAACGTAGAGCATAAAGTACTGAGTATCGAGCAACTAATCTCTAGTATCTAATATCGAGGATTGAGAATTGAGTATCTATAACATAGAGCATATAATATAAAACATAAAGAATCAAGTATCGTACATCGAGTAGCGTTTCTCAACTACAAGTATGTAGATAATTTTTAGGAACGAATTAACAAATTCACTAGGTGCGACCAGCAAAATATCATTTTTCATTCACTTTTTTATTTGGAGCTCGAAATGGAGGCCATTACAAATCACCCTCGGGAAAAGGGTGATTCGTACCGATGGTCTTCATTTGGAGGCCTAAATGAAAAATGACCCAACTTTTAAGAGTGAATGGAAATTTGTCTTCTTCTTGTGCCAACACCTTGCGAATTTACTAATCTATCCCCAAACACCATTCGCATGCAGACTGCAAGCTACATGCTACACGCTACTCACGTTGCACATTGCAAGTTACACGCTGCTCGATGTTCGATTCTTTATGCTCTATGTTTTATGTTTTATATTATATGTTCTATGTTATTTACTCAATCCCCGATCCTCAATCCTCGATACAAGATGCAAGTTGCAAGATACAAAATGCAAGATGCAAGCTGCAAGTTGCACGCTGGAAGTTGTAAGCTGCACGCTTCTCGATGTTCGATGCTCTATGCTTTATATTATGTGTCTTATGTTATTTACTAGACACTCATCCTCAAATTTTCAATCTCCAATCCTCGATGCAAGATGCGAGATGCAAGATGCAAGTTTAAGATGCAAGATACAAAATGCACGCTCAATATTTGATGCTCTACGTTTTATTTATGTTATATATTGTTACTCAATGCTTGATTCTTAAAGAAATACAAAACAAAAAAAAAGAAAGAAAAAAGAGAAGTAATAGAAACACTGAAAAAACGAAAGAAGAAGTCCACAAAAAATACGTAAAAGAAGAAAAGTATAAAAATGAGAAAAGAAATAAAGAAATGCAAAGAAAAAAATCATTATAAAAAGAACGGAGGAAGAAGAAGAAAGGAAGAAAAAAAAAAAACAGAAAAAAATCATTAATACACTCGTCTCCCATCAACGTTCCGAGCGCAGGTTTTCCCAGGAACACAGAGGAAGTCGACGATTCTCAGTCGAAATGAGTTCTACAATCGCTCTTCGAGAGCTACAGCGCGAGTTGGAGGCGAAAGCCAACGATCTCAGCAAGCTACAGAAAGGCAAGCTTCTAATCGATTCTCGTTTCCTCCTTCTTGTTGATTCGATTATCACGTTTGATTGAAACACATCAATATTTCAATTCAAATACTGTGTCGACTGTGTTATCTGGATTCAATTCTATCAATTTACTTTCACGAAAAGCCTAATATGGCGATGGATTTATCAGATATTGCGAAGAATCACCAAGTGAGGAAGAAGTACACTATTCAGCTGGGTGAGAACGAGCTCGTCCTTAAGGTTTTCCTACCCTTCTCACTTGTTTCCCTCGTATATTGAAGTATTTGGTTGTGCACAGTTCAGTAGCGAGGAGGGGAAGTAGGATAAGAGATTTTTTTGACTTGTGTATTTCTGTCCGTGCAGAAGTTGTAAAAAATAGAATTCCATTTTTCCGTTTCACTTTATACATTCGTGCGTTTCAAGGGGATTTTTATTCACTTGATCGACATGTAGTTTAGATTATGGAAATTTCTTTACATTTATATAATCTGGCATACAATAAGAATTCGAAGCATTCTTATCAGTGGACATTTTTCTCGTTTATTGCACTACGTGTGAACTTGGTTCTTGATCTGCTTCTTTACTTGCCTATGCAGGAATTGGATTTACTTCAAGACGACGCAAATGTATATAAACTGATTGGTCCAGTGCTTGTGAAGCAAGATTTGGCAGAAGCAAATGCGAATGTGCGCAAGAGAATTGAATACATCTCTGCAGAATTGTATGTTTTTTCATTTGTTTTCCATTTAGTTTTTTAGTTCTTGGATAGTTGTGATCATAATACTATAACACCAGTCATTTGAGAACCGTCATCAGACTACTCACCTAATAAGTTTAGTTTTTTTTTTCTTTAATTATTAACTGTAGAAAAGTTTGTTAGTCTTATGTGATTGATGTATATCTTTTGTCTCTCTCACAGTTATCAAGTCGTTACTTTGTTTTAGATGAGGTAGTTCTTACCTCTTGAATGGCTCTGGCTTAACCATAGATAGCTGATCATGTCATGGACTTTGTACATGTTGAAATTATGTTGGATGTTTATGGAAGAAAAATGGAGGAGACAAGATGGGTGTCGTCATCAAGAAGGTGCCTTTGATTGATATGGATTTTGTACTTGCCTATTTTCAAACCCCTTTAAGAGTATCTATGCGGATATCCTTGCCGAGCATACTACTTGAAATATTAGCTAGGATCATGAAAAGAAACAAAGCAAGAGAAACACCTTGTTTAGAACCTTAGAGACGTGAAAGTCATAAGACCTATAAGCTTGTTTTATTATTGAGGAAGATAGAAAAAAGATGTTGAGGTGAAAATTCCAAAGAAGGCGAATTTCTTTGTTTGAGAAGGTTTTTCATGGAAAAATCAATACCTTGGGTAGGCTCTTGAGGAAGTTGCTAGTCTTAGTTGGACCTTTTTGCTCTATTATGTATTGGAAGGCGGAGGAAGACTTGGATCACTTATTTTGTAATTGTAACTAAGCTCTTTCCATTTAAAACTACTTCTTTGGAGTGTTTGGTATCTTGCATCATAGAGCTTTTATTGACATGATCGAGGACTTCTCCTCGGTTCTTCGTGTAGGGAGATGGGGAGTTTCTTATGAAATGTTGGACTGTGTGCTTTGTTGTGGTATATTTTGGAGAGAGAAATCGTAGAATCTTGAAAGGGATTAATATGGATCCTTTCAATGTTTGGTCACTAATGAATTTTAATATTTCTCTTTGGGTGCCAGTGATGAGTTTGTTTGATAATTATTTGCAAGGTCATATATTGTTAGTTTGGAGAATCTTCCTCTAGGGTGTTCCCTTTTGTGGGCTTTGTTTTTTTTTTTTTTTTTGTGTTTTTATATTCTTTCATTTTTTCTCAATGGAAGTTGGTTTTTTTGAAAAAAATAAAGGTTTTGCTTTGCAGCAACCTCTAGAAAATTTTGTTCTATTGTTTAACGGGATTTATCGCTCTTTGTGACAAAGAAAGTTATGTTTCTCCTAACAAAACAAATACAAGTATAATATTGATCAAAGAGTCTACCAAATTACAATTCTCATGGTTGGTGATAAGATAAAAAAATGAAGAATTGTCATATGTATGTCTCATGTCTCCTTCTCCCTATTCCTCTCCTCTCTCATTCCGATTTTGTTTGGGTGTGTTTCAATTACATTTTCAAGTGGTTAATTTAAAAAATAAGTTATTTTAAAAAAATGGAGTGTTTGGTAACCACTTGAAGTGTATTTTAAACAACTTTTATGAAAAGAGTTACAAATGAGTTTTTTCAATTTTTTTTTCTTAAGTCAATCTAAACGGACCTTCATCTGCCCATTTGTGCATTTATTTGCCCCTCTTTGTTTCTCCAACTTCTCCCTTAGCAGTTGCATACTTAAATGCACTATATACAAGGTGTTTGTAAATGACTTGTTCAGAAAATCTTGTGGAAGGAATGATAGAAGAAACGGGTAGTTCAATACTTCACACCATCTTCTTCATTCGATATGAAGTGATCTAGTTTTCGATGTTCTCTCTAACCTTATTTCTATCCCTCTATTTCAAAAGATCTTAAGGATGAGCTTCAGAATTATGATATCTTGATATGGGTCCAAGAGATCACTAAGAAAAGAGGAGGTTTTGCATGAATCATGAAACTAGAAGGCAATAATAGGAAGCAAAACTTGGTTCTGGTAGTTCTACGAGTCATATAGAAAAATGGTGGAAGAGTTATCAACTATATTAAGACTTCCCTCCATAAACCTGAATTGTTGAAACCTTGGAGGACTCTTCCTCCTAACAATCTTTACTTTGTAGGAACCCTACAGCCTTTGTAGAAACATAACTTTCATTGTCACAAAGAGCAATACAAATGGAGGGGGAGACGAGGTATCACCACACAATGTATTACCAAAAAAAAAAGGCCAACTAGTATAAATTTGGGTTAGGGTGTAATTACAAAAGAACTTAGAGTGGAGGACCACATAGAAGAAAAAAGAGCACCCAAACTCCAAAGAGAGTCGCTAGTAGTTTCTTGATCACGAAAGATTCTATAGTTTCTTTCAAACCACAACCTCCAAAGGAGGGTGAAAATTGCATTGGACCAAAGGATTTTTTGGATGAGCATTTAACTGAGGACCTTCAACTAACTGTAAAAGGGCATCTAAAGTTTTCTTAGGCCAACACCATTGCATTGTGAACAAGCTAAACAATCTCCCCCAACAATCAGAAGCAAAGAGACAATAGAAAAAAGATGCATCAAAGACTTCTCATTGTTTTTACTAAGTACAAACTGATTAGGAGAGAAAGCATAACTTCGAAGGATTCTTTGGATTCTACAGCAAAGTTTAACCTTTCGAAAGAGAAGATCAACACAAAAACCTTGAATTTCTTAGGACAAAAGGCCTTCCAAATGAGATCAATTTTTTTCCTTTCCGAAGCTATTTGCTTCACAATGAGCTTGGGAGAGAGATTTGATTGGAAAGGAGCTATCATTTTCTAGCAACTACACAAACACGTCTTCCCCGTTATTCGACCTAAAAGGTAAGAAGCTTTTTCAAAAAAGCAATCCAATCATCAAATTCAGTGCAGTGAAATTTCTTCTAAACTTTATATTAAAGAGAATCACTACCAACATTGACAAACCAAACAATCCTTAGCAGTCAGAAGATTGTAAAGCCTAGGAAATCCCAAACAAAGGGGGGAGTCAACCAACCATTCGCCCTTCCAAAATCAGGTTTTATGTCGTTAGCCACTCTACCTCTATACCATTTCTCTGAAATGAGGACGTTTGTCATGATTTTGGGCCTAGGACCTTTAAACCAACAAGACCCGTTCCCAGAAGGCCACCGATGAGTCTCACTCCACTTGTATTTATGTTACGTTCTAGATATTTTGTATGCTGTCAGTTAGTGGTATAAAGGTAACTAGATAGATAGGAAGTTACCAGTAGTTATTGTGTAAGGGTGGTTACTACTTGATATAAATGAAGGGAGATTAAGTGAGAGTAAAGGTGATTATTTTGTGGGCTTGGGTGAGGAGACTCAAGAGGGAGGTTCCAAGTGCCGTATTTATCTTGTATTTCTTTATAGTTATATTTCATTATATTCAGATCTTGTTCTGGTTTTTTCTTTTGAATAGGAAACAAGTCTCTATTATTTATATATAATGAAGAAGGGACAAAACTCTAAGTACAAGAGGATTATACAAAGAGCGAAAATAAAAACTTAAACAAATCCGCGGATCAGCGGGCGCACCCGGGTATCTCAACTAGGTTGACACCCACTTAGCACCTAGGCATCTCAACTAGGTTGACACCCACTTAGCACCCTCATCATATCCAAATGAAGAAAATAACAATAGATTGAGGTTTATAGTTATAGCTTGATAACAAAAACATACTAAGCCATAATATTCCAAATGAGTACATATAACAATCTACATAAAATGCAAGGACAAAACAAGACCTAACAAAATTGAACTTTCTAAAGGCACACTGGCACCAATATGAAGAAGTAACTGGAGGTGAATAATGGATTGGAAAAAGCGTCCCGAGTATGCCAATTTCTTCAGGGAGGATGGATAAAGGCTTGCCAATTTAAGGCAATGTCTTGCAATGAGAAATCATTGAATTTTTTATTGAGAGAACACCAAGAAGAAGCATTTAGTCTAGCAAGTTCAAATCTGTCCAACCAATGTGAGACTTTATTGTGGAATACCCTTTGATTTCTTTCAAACCACAATTCGGTCAAAATAGCCTTGACAGCATTGATCCACAATAGGAGAGCCTGGTTCTTAAAATTAGGACCAATAAGTAGCTGATTTACGTTGTTACTGCATACTTTGTCAAAGACCTATCTGAGCTTAAAAGTGCCAAGAAGTTTGGACCAGCAGTTTACAGCATTTTATTCTTTATAAACATACCATTCTACTTCCATATGCCTTAATAGTAATAATAATGAAACTACTTTCATATATCTTAATGGTGCAAAACACAGCTTCGTGGTGGTGTACAAATCACACTAAACTCTTTTGTAATTACAGCCTTTCCATGATTTTAAACAATTGGAAAGCTTTTTTGTTTTAGCTCTCTTTAGGAAGGGCCTCCTCGTCCCTTACCTTTAGGCTGTTCTTTTGTTCCTTATTAATATACTTGTCTCTTATAAAAAAAAATAATAATGCAATATAATTTACTTGTACTAGTCACCATTTCATGTGGTTTAATTTAATGATTTTTGCACAATTCAGGAAACGTCTTGATTCAGCCCTTCAGGATTTGGAAGAGAAGCAAAATAGCAAGAGAGATGCGGTTAGTACTTTCTTACTTCTGTAGATCTTAAAACTAACCTGTGGCTGATATTTGCAGGACCCCAAAATAAAAAAATAAAACTTTTTTTTTTGTGTGTCTGATTCTTGTTTACTGGAGAATTCAGAAATGATTTCTTGTCTTCAGATGATTACACAAGGCACATGTAAAATGTGTCTGGGGAAAAAGTTTGAAAACAAAGAAACTGAAATCTGAACTTGATTTAAAAGCATAGGAATTAAGAAAATGACTAGATCTAGGGAAGTTTGTTTGAGCATCCTGCCTCATCCCCGTTTTCCCTGACGTGAAACTAAGTTCAAGATGCTTGACCTTCTGTGTGCTACCTTACATCTAGGTTGAACTCATGGTAGAAATATATGAAGTTGGACTGAATTGTGGTTTCTGAAACTACATCGAAGCCATTTCCCAACAAAAGCATTGAGGAGTGGAAGTGAAAAAATAGAATGAGAAAAAGAATGCCAACTTTGACAGAATAGAGTCGATGCATTATCCTTTTTCTTTCATATGATCTCTCTATGGTTCCTCCATAAATGATTATACGGTTCTCCCCCTTTCCAATTTTTTTAATCTTATGTATTTTTTAACTCTATAAATGATTTAACTAATTTATTTCAAAATTACGAACACGAAATATGTTTTCTATATATTGTAACCAAAACCATTTTTTAAGAAATTAATTTCCTTGTGTTATGCCTCGATCTTACTTCAAGAGACCAAAATACACTGTTCACGTTCTTACCATCTCTCTCCACCTATTCGCGAGAGTGGTAATCCCTCCTTAGCAAGAATATAGGCTCCTCACTATTTTTATTTTATTTTATTGATAGAAACAACAATTTGTTTTGAGAAAGCATGAGAAAGAATACAAGGACATTAAAAAAAACCCAGCCCAACAAAGCACCTGACCTATAAAAAGGGGTTCCAACTAATTAAAATGTTTCCTAAGGAGTAGTTATAAAGGTCTTCAAAACTGAAGCCCAGAAATCTAATCAAAGCCTAAACCTCGCTATGGTCCCTCTCTCTACCATGAAATACCTGATCATTCCTCTCTCCCCATCCCAATCATAGTGCGCACCCCAACAAGCCACAAAAAATACCCTTTTTCTCTGAAGAGTGGATGGAGGAGGAACTCCTCGATCGTAGCACGAATACTTCTTTGGCCAACAAAGTTAAAACCAAACTCCTGTAGAATAGAGCTCCACACAACACACACACACTGGCAATCCGAAAAGAGACGATCAAGGTCTTCCTCCGCCTTCCAACAAAGCAAACAACAAAAGATCCAAGAAGCAGAGTTCTCTTAACAAGCCTATCAACAATGTAAATCCGATCAAGTCAGATTTGCCAAATAAAGAACCTAACTTTCTTAGGAACCTTAATCCTCCAGACCTCACCATTGTAATACATAGTTCATCCTGGAGACTTCCTGCACACTAACTTCCCTAATTATAAAACACACAGCTCACTTTCTCACATGTTGCCTACACTAAGGGTTGAATTCTCATTTCTACCCTTAGAACATATGTATTGACTATTGGGGTCCGACAAGGAGTTACAATGAACTTCTTCAACCTAACTTTTTTGCCTGATTTTTATACAATAATGTTGACTATGTATTATACCAATAATGGCCTTACTAATTTTTATGTGATTATATATATTTTTAATCTAATTTAAGTTTATATAATATTTTGGTATTTTTTATTTTAATATTTTACAATAAATATAGTTTATCAAAATAACTAAAAAATAATTTCAATAGTTATATATGAGAGTAAATACATAAGTATTGGGCAACTACTGGAAATGCATAGTAAAAGCAATCTAGCATTTTAAGTTTCATTTGAAAATAAATCAAAATATTATTACATTTTTTTTTGAAACGGAAACGATAATATATTATTAATAATAAATAGCTTGAGTACAAAAGGATTATACAACAATCTAGCATTTTAAGTTTCGTTTGAAAATAAATCAAAATATTATTACATTGAACTAAAGTTTATTTTGTATCTAAATGAAAATTTTTAATATACTTAATTGCATATGGTTTTTTGTTCGTGCATGAATGCATAGTTGTTGTTGTTGGTTTTTGTTTTTGTTTTTGTTTTTTTTGTTTTTTTTAATTGACAAGTTGGGGGTGGGGGAATTTGAACCCGAAAGCTCTTGGTTCTCAGTACATACAGGTGCCGTTTGAACCAAGCTCTTGATGGCAAATGCGTAGTTGATTATAGTTAAAGAAAGATTTACATTATTTTATTTAAAATACAAACTAAAAAAATATGAAATAAAAAAATTGATGAAAAGCAAAAATATTAAAAAAATGTGGAGGACAATGGTAGCAATCTGTTAGACCTCCAATTCTTCATAGGTATAAAAGGAGGGGCAAGAAAGGAAATGTACGTGATATTATTATGAGAGAGGCCATCGGAGAGGATGGAAATACCTGAGGGCCCCACCAGGTTGTGGTATAAATAAGGAATGTTACAGGATTGATGCATTAGGTTATATTTTGGTAAAAAGCTGCCCTAAGCTTTTAGGGAGAGGATTCCAGACTCCTCGAAGGGGCTGGTTTATTGCTTTACTGTTTTGTTCTTTGCTTTCCATTTGTGTTCTTCCTTAAATTATATTTTGGCTCGCTGAACTTGAGTTGTTATTGCAATATATTTAAGCAGAGTGCTGCCTCTGTTTTTGCACGCTATTTTTGCCGTTGTTGAGATCTTTCTGCATTCCTGGTTGAGGAGTCTTAACATGATCCAATTTCGAACTACAAGATAAAAAGAAATAGAATGAAAAAACTGAGAATGATAATAGACTCAGTAGAGGGAGTCTAAACCTCCCTTATGAATTTCAAGGAATCCTGATCTCCCAGTTGACTCACACAACTCAGTGTTTACAATTCCCTCCTTTCCCTTCTAGATTCCCACCCTTTAACTAAAACATCCTGCTACCAAAATATCCCTAAAACTAAGAAAAACACCAACTGCTATTACAGAGAATCATTAACTACTAATTGACTCCGAAGAAATACAAGGAATAGATATTAATTGATATTTAAACCCTAAAATCTATAAAACTGAATAAAAGGAACAAAATTAAATTAGGATTGTAACAGGTAAAGATGTCTCTTGAGTTTGTCCTCTATAGGAGCATCTTCCAAATCCATGTTGCAAGAGGGCATCCTAAATTGTTAGATAAATGCCCCTGTATGGGCATCTCAAGATGCCTAGATATTTCACATTTCTGTAAAACAAGCTAGGTTATCTAGATGCCATTCCATGACCCATGAGAATCTTGAATTTTCACCAAAGAAGCGGTTCCTTCGGTTTAGGTCCCAAATTCCCAAGCTAGCCTTCTGAACTTACTTGACAGTAGCATGATGCTGATTGGTGATGGAGAAGGTTTCTCCTTAAGATTACTGATTTCAGTTTGGTTTCATCAAGGATAGACAAAATATCGATGCTAGCCTTATTGCAAATAAATTGATTGAGCTTTGGAATAGAAAAAAGATGAATGTTTTGTTATAAAGGTTGACATTGAAAATCTCTTGATAAGGTGGATTGAGCTTTGTTAGATTACATTAAATTCTTGAAAGCACTGGAACTGATGGAGATGATGGGTTAAAGGGCATTTCTCTTCTCCATTCTTATCATTGAAAAACTTGGGGAAGAGGTTCAGGGTATAAGACAAGGATGTCTCCTCTCACTGGTCGTGGATCAAAAATTTTGTTGACGGGGCTTGAGACTAAATCCTTATCGCTGGGTTTAGTCCCTTTGACTGGTGCCACATGCACGGGGACCTCAACGTACATTTCTGTTTGCCACAAAAAATTCCTCACTAAACTGAGGATGAAAAGAGAATTCCTCAATCACCTTGCTGTAGTCATGTTGGCTAGCCAGATCAAAACTATGCCTATCAAAGAAACCAGTCCACACAACATATGATCAAGGTCTGCTACTGCCCTCCTGCAAGACTGCAACACCAAAACCCTATTAAATTAGGCATCTTCTAAGGTATTGATTCTTCCAAGGAGAATATGACAAACAAAAAAGTTAACTTTCTTGGGAATTTTTTGTTCTCCACATCGAGACAAAACCAAATCTCTCTTGGGAGATAGGTTGACTCGGCAAAGAGAAGGATTTATAGGAAAAAAAACTCTGGAGGGCTAGGACACCTTAAGCAAAAATCCCATCTCTCTTAGAAGAGCACTGAAACTACCCCAACAAAGAAAGGAGAGCAACGATAGCTCTCGTTCCCCTTTCAAACAATGAATCGGGGAACCTCAAAATGGGGGCTGGCTAAGCCAGAACGTCAACCAATCAATAAATTGGCAGTGATTGTTTCATGATGAATTTGTGAGTGTTATGCTTAACATTGAAAGTAGAAGTTGAATGGGATAAAGGCTTCCTTTGTAACAATTCTTTTAGAAACAAAAATTTCCTTATTTCAGCATAATCATTCTTTTTGTTTTATATAAACCTTTTCTGATTTGGATATTACTCAAATGCTTTGCAATTCATTTGCTTATTGTTGGTTTGCTCATGCTGTCTTGCAGATATTGAAGTTACAACAGAGGATACAATCTCTGCAGGCTGGAAAAGCTAAAGCATAACATTTTTTACTGTTGTTTTCAGCTGTACGTTCTAAACTTATGTTTATCTTTTTGCAATCTCTCTTGTATCAGTTAAAGATAAACTGCTCACTCAAAAGCTTGACAATACTCGGTTCAATTTTGAAGCTTGGCAATACTTAGTTTGATTTTGATTTTAGATACGTACATAACTTTCGTATTTCTTGCAAAGTACTTAACGGGAACTTCATCTCCAAAAATATTTTGCATTTGTAATTTGACAAAAACTTGGCATCTTGAAAAAAGTATTGATGGTAATTTTCTTCTGAATTTCAAGGGTATATCCGTATTATTCTTCCATGGGTGGTGTCTGCTACTCTTTGGTCTAAATGGACTTTTGCTATTGATTCCTATACGTGCTTTTGTCCTTTTCTCCATCTAGTTTATTTCCTTCACAGCTTAATGGTGGTTCCATATACACTCTTGTTCCCCATCTTTTAGTCTACCAATTATTGCTTCAGGTAGTGAGATGCCCATTTAGTCTGATTAAAACCCTTTCAGTTCAGATGTTTTGCTTCCTTGAAGAAATTAGCGTGGGTATTCAGGGCCAGGATAGCTGACATACCTCTCTTACGAAATTTAACATCTTAGATAGGTCACAAATATGGTAACCATAGAATTAGGAACCCGTAATGAGTTCAAAATTTTGCACTTCAATGATTATTTTTATTTATTTATTTTTTCTGTGAGAGAAAGTAACAGAGGATGTCTAGTTGGATCAACTCATTATGTTAGGATAAGTGGTGGTTTGCATGGTTCTGGATCAGGTGCCAATCGTACTAAGATTGATGGCTCATAAAGCTCCTTTCAAATGAGGTTCTATCTCATTTAGCAGTCATTAGAGATCAAAATGCTTTCTATTGTTATAGGCTGTGGGTATAGTTTTCTGGGATTGACTCCTATTTGTGGCCGTTCCTAGACTTACTCTTTGCTCACTGTATTTAAAATCCATAGTTTCTATTTATTATTTTGAAAAATATTAATTTAGCCATCAATTACCACCACACCACTAACACCTTCACTCTCACGAAGACATTCTGTTGAAAGCTCCTTCAATTGTATGGATGTCTTTCAGGGAAGTTTCTTTTTATGAGCGGAGCGACTTTACTGGGGGAGAGCAAAAGGAGAGAATGAGAAGGGGACATTCGGAGGGCATAATCTTGTTGATAATTAGATTTTTATTAAATTTACTTTCGCTCGTTAGCTTTAAACTTTTGAGTCAATTGGGATATCAAATGTAGAGGTCTATAAGCTTTTGTGTTCAAACTTTTGCAATGTTTATTTATTTTTTTGGATAAGAAACAATTTCAATTGATGAATGAAAATATCCAAAGAATACGAAAGTCGAAAGGACGGTGACCCTGGTGAAGAGGAGTGTTAAATGACAAAATTACACTTATGGATATTTGACGTATTTCAAGCCCACAAGTGTAGAAGAGTGTTAAATGACAAAATTAAATTTACAAAATCAATTATCAATGCAGTTGAGGTGACCCTGGTGGATAGGACGGATTGGACGGAGGAGTGGCCTTAATAATTTTTTATGGCATACTTCCCTTACTTTATATAAGATCCTCATGATTCTCTTTTTGAATCCCCTTGATTTTTGTTCCTTCATAGCAATTTTAATTTTTAAGCTTGTGACAGAATAAAAGTATGGTGCGGTAATTGACATAGAACCCATTTGGCAGGGAAGCAAGGAGGTCCAGTTATAAGGAATCATTGTGCAAAGGACCAAATCATTGTGTTGCTTTTTGTGCATGTGCTCAAATCCCAAACGGAACTCCTTGCCTCAAACCATTGTTTTTTGTATGGTTTTAGTAAAAGCTTTGTTAGCTTGATTTTGAACATAGACCACATGATTAAGAAGTTTCTGCCCACAAACTAGGATTTTTCTGATTTATTTCATTCAGGAAATGGAAGATGTGATGCTTTTCCAATGTCCCATCCTTACTGAAACAACCCTGGAAGAGACAATGTGTCCAAAGATGGCTTACAGCGTCATATGGAAAACCCATTATACTTTCTTTACTATTTTTGTGCTTATGTTCTTTGCTTATTTGGATCAGACAACATGTTGAAAACTTATCCTGAATTTTACTACTTGTCATTCTTTAATCGATTGATGGTAGAAAGAGCTGATGGACATTGGTTGATGGAGAATGGTAGAATTAGAGATGTTAATGGACTCTGGTGGGCTTGGGTCAGAGATGACTTCCTTGTCCTCGTGCTCTCTGTTTCATTTTCCATCTTCACGAAAGTTTTTTTAGGTTAACGGTAATAGGTGACAATTTTAGGGATAATAACTAAGTTTTTGGCAACATTTTTTTTTTAAAACAATACAAATATAGCAATCACACTTGATCCATCATTGCATAAGTTATCGTGGATAGTCTTTGTTATATTTGCAGTTTTATAAAAATATTGTTATATATGCTAATATTTTAAATTCGATTTTTTCATTATTGCAAGTGTTTTTATTTTTTTATTTATTTTTCTGGAAATAAAGCGGGGGAGGTGTGGGATTGGGTTCCCCGTTCATTATCAATAAAAAATTTCATTTATATGATTTAGTCCACGTGAAGGATTTAAAAAGGAGTGTTTGGCCCACCAACATGAGTTGGATTGAGTTGGTAAAGTTTACTAACTCAATGATTGGCTTACCAATTTTAAATGTTGGTGGAGTTGAGTTGATTATTTTTACTAACTCTCCCATTCCTCCAATGTTTTCAATAGCTCCACCTATCAACCACTGTCAACAACTGTTGCTACCACACTCCGACTAACTTTGAAAATCACTTTTGTACAACCAACTCCGCGTTCGACAACCACCACCTTCGGTGATCACTTGCACTTCAAACATAGACAATTGTTACCAACTCAATCCACTTTGCATGTCAAATGCACTCTAAATTTTAAGAGAAATTACACAAAATTCCTAGTAGAAATTACTCGATTCACAAGAAAAAGAAAATGAACATCTCTATTTAGTTGAGTTATATATTCAATTATCTGTCTCCAACCCTGGCTTTGTGATTTGTCTAGGCCTCACTCCATTTCCGCTTAGTGTGTTCTTGGAGGTGTCTTGAAACAAGGATTATTTTTGCTCCCCAAGGTTAGAATGTGGAACACGAGTGGGTGAAAATAACTAGGATATAGAGCAAGAGTGAAAGGTAGGTGAAAATAATTAAGATATTGAATAAGAATAATGGGGTTAAACTTCTTACCATACTAGTGAATCTTTCTAACGATGTCAACCGAGTTGAGATCAATGTTGTATACTCATTCCAAATCAAATAATCACATAAAGTATCTAACTCTTAAATTGACTAACTTGAATATAGCTCAACTAATAAAGACATAACTAAAATTCAAAGATTTAAATTTCTTCTCTCGAGAAAATCTAGAATTAACTCGAAAAATTTAACTCGATCACGAAGCAAATGGGGCGTAGAACTTTTTACTTCACACACTAGGAAAAAAAAAGATATGAAGACAAGAGGGAAGGGGTAGGAGCACGCGTAAAGTACTTTGGTATATGATTTTGTGGTCTGAATATCTGATAATTATTATATCAACCACAAGGCGCCACTAAGCCAAAGTTTCCCCCACAAAGCCCTACCAACTCCACGAGCAAGAGCATAAGAACCCTTTTCGTCTTTCTTTCTACTTTTATTCTATTCTTTTCTCAATAGTGAAAGCAAAACTTTTTTAACTTTTTGTGCTTGTTATTTTGTGAATTGAATAGATAAATTCTATCTACAACAGATAAGGAAATCTCGTAGGAGTATCAGGATGTTTGAGACACTTAATTGAGTTAAGAAGTTCGTGTTTGAGGTGTAGAGTTATTATAAGATGAAGTTTTTTGTATGCAAAATAGAGAGAGAAAAAGATGAGATAGTTCGTTAAACACTAATGGAGTTGAGTTGGTGTGTCAAACATCCCCCTTTAGTTTAAAAAAAAAAAGAAATAAAAAATTGCAAAAATCACCCATAAAGTATGGTGTCGTTGCAATTACACCCTCAAACTTTCAATAACAAACAATGGAGTTCCTAAACTTGTAAAAGTGTTAAAATTAAACCATCGAGCTTATAATAATTATAAAAATTGGATCCACAAATGATGCAAATTGGAACTTGAAACATATTTAATCAGTACAATGTTATAATTATATAAGTTTAAAGGTCCAGTTTTAAAATATAAATAAGTTTGAAGGCTTAGTTTTTAATTTTAAAGTTTAAGGGTATAATTGCAACTATCAACATACTTTAGAGATGGTTTTTGCAATTTATCCAAAAAAGAAAAAGAAAAAGAAAAAAAGTAAAGGAAATAGAAAATCCCTCGAGTGATGCTTCAATTGCTACAATCTAGGGCTACAAGGAAGTTCTTAGTGATGGTTACACGAAGATGAGTGTAACTCATAATGCACTTAAATATATATTTTTATTAATGGAAATTCAAAGTATATTAGACAAATTGCAAAAATATTCCTAAAGTATGGTAGTAGTTGTAATTAGATCCTCAAACTTTCGATTGTAGAACTTGGGTTCTCAAATTTCTACAAATGTTAAACTTAGACCCTCAAACTTGTTAATTATAGCCGTAGACAATTAGATCCCAAGTGATAAAAATTGAACTTTCAAATTACACAATTGTTACAATATCTATAATTATGTCAGGTCAAGTGTTTAATTTTAACATTTATATAAGTTTGAGGGTTCACTTTTTAGTTTTACAATAAAAAATTAGTGTATAAATGCAAATACCGTGATACTTTAAGGGTGGTTTCGTAATTTGTCCAAATTTACAATTATTTCTAGGTTAAACTGCAAATTTAGTCTCTATGGTTTGAAGAAAGTTGAAATTTAGTCTTTATAATTAGAGATAGCTGCAAATATAGCAATCAAATCCAAAATATTTAAAGACGTATAACACAATACAAAAGAATTTGTAAATATAGTAAAGTTTTGATCAAACTTTCAGAGTCTGTCAGTAATATGTCATATCGATAATACGAGTCTACTACTAATAGAATTCTATCAGCGATAGAATCTATAATTGATAGATTTATTATATTTGTAATTTTTTTAAAAAGATGTTATACACCTAAGTATTAGTCCTAACTATCTATTGCAATTACCCTTATCTATTGGCTAGATTGGTATACATTTTAATATGTGGGTTTTTGTATTAAATTTAAATAAAGATGAAGAACAAAGTTAACGATACAATGAACCACAACGTATATTTCATTCATGATTTAAACCAAAAAGGGAAAAGAAAAAATAATCACGAGTTCAATTCAAGAAATTAATTTTTACAAATTTTCTTGACATCTAAATATTGTAAGATTAGACGAGTTGTTTCGTGAGATTAGTTGAAGTGTGCGTAAGCTGGCTCAGACACTTATAGATATATAAGAAAAATAAATAGAAATTAAAAAGAGGGAGACATCATAAGGCAATAATAATCTCTCCATCTCTATTCTTTTGAAGTGGTTGACGATATTTCCTTAAAAAAGGAAAAAAAAGTTGGAAGTATATGATTATATGTCCCATTGAAATTGTGAAGCACTAATCCATTATTTTTTGTACATCAATATCCTTAAAAAAAAATAGAACGTTTTTATATTTAAAATTAGGGCAAATATCAATTTATATCCCTAAATTTTAAGAATTGTATCAATTTAAACCCTAAACTAATAATTGTATCAATTTAGACATTGAACGTTGAGAGTTGTATAAATTTAAACCACAAACTAATAATTGTATCAATTGTAATCATGAACTTTAATAATCAATTGTAATGCTGAACTTTAATAAGTAACCTGAACTTTCATGAGTGTATCAATTTAAACCCTGAGCTTTCATAAGTGTATCCAAATAAAACATAATCGAGGTTTTAAATTAATGTAATGATGTAAGTTTAAAGTTTAAATTGATACACTTATAAAATTTTAGGGTTTAAATTGATACATTCATTAGTTTGGAGATTTAATCGACAAAGTCAAAAGTTTAGAACTTTAAATTAACACAACCACTAAAAATTAGGAGAATAAATGTATATTTCCTATATCGTTTCTTTTAAACAACAATGTAGAGTGTTGTTAAGTGTGAATCAACTAAGAATCTTTATTAGAATTATATTTTAAAATCATTAATGTTTTCAACTCTTACATAAATGCCCGTTTGGATGGACAAATAGAAAAATGACGCATGAACAATTTACAATAGAAACGTTTAATTGAGTGTCTAAATTAATTTGCTTATAAAAGTTTAGGTGTTTAGTTGATAAAATTGTAAATCTCATGTAATGTTTATCTAAATAGAATGCAATATGAAGGTCTTAAACTTATACGTACACTTATAAAAGTTCACCTATAGATTAAATTTATACTTAGAATTGATTATGATATGAGAACTCTTATTTAAGTTTAGCCAAAGTACTTCTCATCATTATATACAAAGACTTTAGCCACACAACCAAAGTCCCAAAGTCAACGATGATATTTACAATATATTTGCTTTCAAGTCTACAACTTTGCATCATATCAATGAAAATGTCTCAATCTTTCTCAACATCATTTCATCTTTGAAATTAAAGTCATTAAAAAAAAAGTTTTGCATTAATCACATTCCCTACCTCTAATTAATTAAACATAATCTTTTGTAGTTCTAAAACATAGATATTTTTATGATAATACCTAAAAAGTTGTAAGTTTATAGTTAAATAGCCATTTTTAATCATCAACTTCATTTAGACCTAAAAGATGTATATCAACTTTATGAAGTGTCACTTTATTAAATATTAGGGTCAACTCGGTTGAATTCTTCTTAGGTTAACAAGAGATCCTTGAATTACTTTCGACTTTGTATCTATAAAGTCTATAAATTTTGGAAAAACCTAACAAATCGAATTTGTCTGAAATATATGTTCGTTTATTGAGAATTTTTAAATATCGTCATCTGATGCATCAAATTTAAAATTGAAATTTGTGTATAATAACACGAGCTTTCAGGTTAGTGTATACTAGGGCTATGAATATAAAAAATGTGTTCGAAGTCAATGACATATTAGAAAAAGAAAAAAAAAACAATTCATACACATTAACAAAGAATCGAGCATTTCGAGATTGATAGTTCAAACACTACGCCATTTGAATTATCTATTTTAGCTTTCTTATGCTTATACCTTAGAAAACAACTAAATTGACGGATTTAGTGTAGGTTCGAGAGGGGTTTGAGTCCCTCAACTTTATGCTATATGTGTGTCTATATACACATATGTGTACAAATATATCACTAGATCCAAATTTTTTACTGAATTATATATAAAGTCACGTCAACAAAATTTTCGGATTCGCCACTAACTAAACTTGTCTAACATTTCAGCCACGAAAGTAATTATACCTTTGGTGATTGATATTGAACCTCTCGAAGTGGTTTAGGCTTCGACTAACAAAATTTGGTTCAAATTAAAAGAATGTAGGGCAAGTTCTCAAAATTCCCTTTCTTAAATAGACATAATAATTTAAATCTTACTTCTTTTCAAACTAATGTTTAATTAGACAATATTAATTATAATATAATTCAGAATTATATATAGTAATTTGATTTTGACCCTTATAATTAATATAATCTCATTAAACCATCACCATCAATATATAATCATTTTGAAAACATATTTTGTGGATGACTTGTCAAAATTAACATAACTTTACTTTTACGGTAGACCTCAAAATTTGAGATTTGATTCTTCCACTTTACATATATTATTTGTAAAAGAAAAAATTAATTGTGTGATTCAGAAAGATGTTAAATTGTGCATTTAGTTCATGAGCTCTTATTTTTCCTGAGGAATAGGTCTTTGAAGTTTTAGAAACATATAATCAGGTATTCAAATTTTCAATTTTACGTGTATCAAGTTTTTGAACATTTAAAGTTTATCAAATTAGGTACCTTAAGCTTTCAGTTTTGTATCTAATAAGTCTATGATATATTAAAAAAAAAATTATTTTAAAATAATTAATAAATATTTTAATCATATAGAGAATTGAATTTCTATCGAACTTTAATCACTCTCAATTTTTATGTCAAAATTGGTTTATACAATTAAAAAAAAACATTGAATAGGGTCAAGAACCTGTATCGAACATAAAAGCTTATAGATTTGTTAGACATAAAAATTTAATTTAAAATTTATGAATTCATTGCACACTTTTTAAAGTAAATTAAAAAAAAGTGTGACACGAGTCGAAAATGGCAATTGCATACCAAAATGGGCCTAGGGAAAGGGGACCAGGCTCCCAAGCTAATGCCCGAGAGGACTCCAGACTCAGAAACCTTAAAGGAAACCTTGGATCAACTTTCTCTATAAATACATCATAATAACTTTACATGAGTTCTACTATCAAACTCTCTCTAGCTTCCACACTCTTTCACTTTCTTCTTTTCTCTTCAAACAAATTTACGGTTGGTGTCACATGAAGGTTAAGTACATTCTCTTTTGTCCAAAATTCGACATCAACGTATCCTTAAAACGAAAGGCATGCTACGATAGTTATGTAAAATGTATACCTTGTAAGGATATGGGTTTGTGACACATCAAAATCGAAGGCTTTTATAGGGGTCCAAAGACTAGGATGTTACAAAAACTTATGTTTATGTTGAATATTATTGTTTCATGTCGACCATATCTTAATTACAAACCCCCACCAAAGTCCCATTCCATGCATCAATCCCTCTACACCCAATTCTCCCCTCATCATATAATGGGAATTGTGTCACATTTCATTATAATATAAAGTTTTTTTTTTTTTTTAAATTCTTTTCAAAATAAAGGAATTTTAAAATTTTCAATTGATTATTTACTTTCAAATCTATCAAAACTTGTAGGGCATTTAGTGTGTTGAGTGAAGGGTTATACCTCCAAATAATGATAAGAGAGTAGGACTACAACATTCATCAATCACTCATGTATACCACTAACTTTGAGTGTAGGTTAGGTTATGTGTTGAGAGTTAGAGGGCATACTATATTAACACGTGCATTTAATTCATTTAGTGGATGCCTAGTCTTTTCAGATCGCGTATTCTCTTGGTGAATGTTCGAGAGTGATTTTATAAAATTGATAAAATTACTTCTGTCATGTTTAAATAACTTCGAAACACACATGTAAATCACTCTAAACTAATTTAATATTTATTTATTTTCTAATAAGGTTGAAGCTATTAAAATTAATTTTATAAGTAAAATAATGTTTCTACTGTTAAAATCATTCAATTGAATTGTAAATATATGATATAACTTTTGTATTATTGATCTTAAAGTCAAAGATTCGATCGATAAACACCATCTCAAAAATTCGACCTTAATTTTCACCCCTAAATCTTAATGTACGTACACTTTTGTGTCGTTGGAATGATGACTAATCATGATGAGGACCATCGTAGTTTGTCGTGTTAAGTTGTGTGTACATCACTCTTTTAAAGTTTGTTTATTGTTAAATTTTCAAAAAATATTTTATTATTTTATTTTTATTACAACATTTATAAACATATTAATATATTCTAATTTTTTGTATATTTTATTATTTTATTTTTATTATAACATTTATAAATATATTAATATATTGTAGTTTCTTGTATATAAATATTAGTATTATTATTTTACCAATTTCAATAAAAATAACTTAAAAGGTTGAAAATACATAAATTAAAATTGGACATTTAAAAGATAAACTTAAATGGAACAAACTCCTATGTTTGGGGATAATATGATTGTTAACCTAATTTTTAAGAGGTTCACATTGCTCATCGTAAGTACCACGCTATTGTCCAAACTTTTTTTATAGGTCATATTTTGTTTAAATTACAAATTCATTGTTAAGCACCAGCACATCAGATGAGATCTTCTCTATTGAGATTTGTTCATTTAACACGGATAATATTTACGTTCAATTTAACACTACTGAATTCTCAAGGTCTAGAAATTGTAGTGTAACTCGAAGAGCAACAAGTTGTCAAAGTTTAATGGGGTTGTAAGGACCGATATAATCTCCGTAAATGGAAGCTAGAAGCTATGTACTAAAACTAAAAGCACATGCATTTGATTGAAACAAAAGGAAACACAAGTAAATGCAAAGGCAAGAGATATAAATAAGTCACAACAAATCTTATCTTTAGTACTCATTTTGGTAGGTGTATTTGGAAGGCAAATATGAGACAACAAATTAGTCAAATGTCTACTCCAAGCCTAAGAAAGCTAAGGGCAATTGGAAGAGAAGGGACAATCAATATATAGGGTTTGGCTTTTAATGAGGAAGAAAGTGCCATAACTTTTGATAGCTCAATATCTTGGGTCAAATAAGTTGATGGCACTATTCAAAAACTAGGGTTTTAAGTTAGATTGTATGACCAAATGCCCCAAAATATTCTACCCTATAATCAAGTGATCTTTGTTGTGTAGAGGCTATAGGGATTAGGGCATTTGTCTTTAATTGGTTTATATATATATTTCATATTATTATTATATAGTTATGAATGCCAAATTCTTTATCACTTTAAGATATATGCCTCTTTGTGGTCCTATACTCTTTACCTTCATATATTTGCTTTCCATATTTAATGCATTGACATTCCATTTGATTCTCCTTTTTTTTTTTTTTTTTTTTTTTTGAATTTCTAATTGGAAGCTAAATATATAGATGTTGAAATAGGATTGATTTAGCTTCCTAGCTGATATAAATTTGATTTATTAATATAATATTAGAGTGTGTTTGATAGTGATAGCCAAAATCACTTTTGTACAAAAATATGATGTTTGACAACCTAAAGAAAGTAATTTTAGAAAAATAAGAAATCAATCAAAATTGATTTTTGAAATATTAGCTCTCTAGTGATTCTTGAAAAATGATTAATCGGAAATCACCACCTAATTTTGTATAGTTTTTGAAATACCCAAAATACTTTTCTTTTAGTACTTTGATAGTTTTAGAACCAATTTTGGTATCAAACATGATTATTGAAAATCACTTTTAAGAGTTTGTTATCAAACATAAATTTGATTGTTTAGAAATCAATTTTACCAAATCAATTGTACCTAAAACTTTTTTTTTCTTTCTAAAATCACTATTTAAACTATCACCCCAAAAACACTCTTAACGCACCAAAACTACAAGTGCTTGTTTTTTTACAACTAATTTGTCATAGTTATCATTTTTTCTAACTAAACAATTGATTTATACTCTAATTTTAAAATAAAAAAGAGAGAAATTTGTTAAAAACTATGACTCAACTGAATAACTATTTCGTTTTTTATATTTTACTTTTTGAAAATTTTCATTTTTTCTTAAAAACACTTAAAAATAAATAAACACTCGTAACGTTGATAGAAGCAGCGTTTTTAAACTTAATTCAATTCATGCTAAAACTATTTATAACTATTAATTAAAAATTAGAATATTTTCTATTATTTTTCTTGTTGAACAAAAGGGAATCAAATTTTAGTTTCATATTTGGGTAATAAGTCAACATCATAAATCCAAAAAAAACAAATAGTCAATGTCTATCATTTCTCAAACTCTCAACCACAAATTCATGATTGGCATTCTTCAACTTAAACCTCAAACTCAATTAGTTTAGAGGAATTTGATCACAACTTTATTTATTTATTTATTTACTTTAAAATAAAATTTGGTTTTATCATATGGTTTTAAGCTTATCATTGTTATAGTCCCTTTCAATTATCCACCATATTTCAAAAATAAATAAAACGTTAAAATATCACTTTTTTTTTTTTGTCTGTTTTATATTTTCAGATTTTGTTTTTGTGATTCAACCGGTATAAATTCTGAAAACAACATATTTATGTTTTTATAATTGTATCTAGAATTTAAATGCAAAATTTATTAAATACATATAAAATGTTTAGAAATACAATATTCCATGTTATAAACTCAATTTATTTTTAATATAATATGTATTATGTAATGTATTAGTTCTTTTGGTTCGATGGAGTCAAAGAAAATAGTCTTGTTCGTAGGGACTATTTATAAAGGTTTTTCAAATCATAAGGATTCTATATGAGGTTTTATCAAATTATAGAGACTAAACTCTTACGTTCTTCAAACCATACAGACTAAATTTGCAATTTAACCAATTTTTTAAATATAAAATATATATTCATAAATAAATTAATAATAGCTTATTGTTAACTAAATCTAAATGAATATGTAAAACTAGTTTTATGATTTATGAATATATAGTATCAAACACATTTAAACATTTTTATTAGAAGTAGAATCTAATTTCTAAATCTGCCACCCAAACACATATATGTGAGCATGAAATACAACTCTGTTTTTATTGAATCCATTGTTTTTAAATTTTTGTTTCCAGATTCTCTACAAACAGACCTTACTTATCCAATAATTTTAGGTCTCGTTTGTTTCGTGACCTGAAAATTATTTTGGAAAACAAAAACAAATTCTTATTTTTCAATGTATTCGAAAACACATTTGGTTCCAATTTAAAATTTTAAAATTCGGATTCAAAATTTAAAATTTTTATTTGGTTATGAATTTGAAAATGCAATAGTGTATCTTATGTTCACAATTTCTGAAAACAAAATTTAGAAACAAAGAAAACAACAATTTATTGTTTTCGAAAAAACCATATTTCGAGTGTTGTTTTTAGAAATCGTTTAAAAAAACATGTATACCAAACACATTTTTATTATTTTCTTTGTATTTTTTGTTTTTGAAAACATAAAAACGAAAATAAACCACGAATCAAATAGGGCCATAAATCTACGATTTAACTATTCAAAAATTATTTTTTAATTGAAATTTGTTATATATATATATATATATATATATATATATATATATATATATATTAAACATAACTTCATTGACGTGTGGAACAATGGGACAACCAAAATAAAAAATCACCATTAATAGCCATAGTTTTCATGCAAGAAAATATATTAAAGGCACAATTTATAGAAAGAAATATCATAAAAACTAAATATTTTCTAAAATATTAAAAAACTAATTAATTTATTGAAGATATAAAAACTAAAATTAGACGAGAAAAATCTAGAGATGAAAATGAAACAATAATTCAAAATACAGGGAAAGATCAAATGAGGAAAAAACAAAGAGTCCAAAAGCTATTTCTCAAAATAATAATAATAATAATAATAAAAAATACACGTCCATGTTTAAGAAGTAAATTATAAATAAAAAATTATTAATGGTATATAATATTTTTTTTGGTAATTACCAAACATAGAAAAATTAATAAAATATTTATTCATATAATTGATTTTTGTCTTTTAGTGATTTTTTTTATAAAATATCAATAATTTGTTTTTTTTATATTTAAAAAAACTCCAATATTTTTTTTCTTTAAAAAATATAGTTACTAAAAAAACTATAGTTTTTAAAGCAATCTTGAGAAAATCATTATAAAATATGTTTGTAATGATTCAAAATTAGTTTTGATGATGTTAAAATTACATTTGAAGCATTAAATTAAATTTTTTAATTGCATGCCCGATTAAATTCACTTTTAAAAGTATGTTTTTTAAGTGACCCTAAATCCGAATTTGATAAAATAATTTTAATAATTTTAAAAACACTCTCAAATATGTCCAAAATATTCTTTTAATTAATTCCCTCATCAAGAAAATTGATTTTAAGTTCTGATATTGTACTATCATGACTTGATTAATAACTTCAACATTCTTATAACTTGTTGACAAACTATACCAATATTCCTTTATTTTTTACCATTTGTAATTAATTTGTAATTTCAAATAAAATAACGTATTTCTTTTTAATATAATCAATAATTATGCATTCATACACCAACATAGATAAATGCAATTAACTATATATATATATATATATTTGTATTTTCAATTTAGATATAAAAGAAATTAATTTTGTTAAATTCAATCCAAATTTAAAACGGATTGTTCTTCTTATACACCTTCCCAACAAGTTTTCACTCTTATACAACTATTGAAATTATTATTTTAGTTATTTTTATAAACTAATTTTATTTTAAAACACAATATTAAAAATATGTTATCTTAAATTTAAATTATATTAAATTAAGATATAAATTACATGAACAGTCGAAAAGGTAATTCTTAGAATTACATTTAGATTTATGACATTCCCAATTACCAATCCTACAAAACAATGATGGTTAAAAAAATATTTTTAAATATCTATAAAAATAAAAATTGGATGTGAGATTGTGAACCACAAAAATAAAAAATAAAAATTAAGAAATGAATCAATGATGGGACCATAATTATATTAAAGCTTTGCATTTGGAATTGAATAAAAGAGAATATGATTATATATATACATACATATATATATATATATATATATATATGTGAAAATTGAAAATTGAAAATTGAAAATGGTGGATGTGTTTTATTTTATGGTCCCTTCTCTTCCCTCTCCCGAGCACTTGGTCTGTGCCGCCCGCCCCATCGCCTTTCCTTATTCGAATCACAATCTCATTTTAAATTTTATTTTTGTCTTTATTTTACTTTTAAAATATCCGATAAATATTTTGGTGTCAAAGGATCTAATGAGTAAAATTCAAATTGAATTGTTGTATATTGTCTAATTCGAGTGTTTCAAAATAATTTTGAAAAATAGAAAATTTCTAGAATAGAATAAAATAATAAGTTGTTTAGAAAGTTGAAATGTAATTAGAATTACTTACCATCAGTAAAGTGTCGAAAAACTTGAGTAATCGAAGGTAGAATGGAATTGAGATCGTGAAACGTGAAAACAGTGGTAAAGAGGCTTGTATTAAACACTATCGAAACAAAGTGAGTTTTTTTTTATCATATTACAAATTAAGCTCAAAACGTTCGATCCAAACATAAGTTTTGGATTATACTATGTTACAAATTTATCCTATTACGAGCCACCAAATACTTCCTCATAAATTAGAATTTGTATTTTATGGATTGAAACAAGAGACATTGTGTAATACAACTAAGACCTATTACGATTCCCTTATCAAATCAAAAGAAACTGATACGTTTGGTTTAATTTTAAAATAGTGAGGGATAAAAGATCTTCATCTGTTAGGACTATGAAAGTTCATCGTATAGGAGAAGTTGTTATTCAAGATAAATTATAATCGTCATATTACCAACACCAACATACAACTTAATTGACATACACTTGTAATATTGACCTTGGAGTCGGGTCTCCAAAGTTCTTCAATCATTCCACTCCATATATTGTCCAGAAAAGAAAAACAAAATATAATTACCCTATATTCCACTTTCTATTTGATTCGGAGAGGATTGACTAATTAAAATAGAAAACAAATAAATAAAAGAGAATAATTAATAAAAGAATGAATTAAATACAACAATACTAAAAATTTAACAGCAATGTTTTAATTACTAAGTTATAATTCAGTGGATAAAATCATTGGCCTAATTTTCTGATTTAATTTTAGGGTTTCTTTTTTCTTTTTTCAAAATTTTCATCACGTGTGTTTAATATAACATAGAGGATATATATACAAAGAGTTGTTTTTTCTTTTATTTTTTTTTCAAAATAAAAAAAAAGGAAAATTGTAATAAAATAATAATGATAATGATAATAGGGAATATAATAGTTAGAAAAAAAAAAGAATATAATTTTAGAAAAAGAAATTAAAGTCCATTTTATTCTTTTCACTTAATTGAGACTTGAGAGTTCATCCTTAATCGAAAGGTCTAATCTATAAAGTTTGATTATGGACTTGTCCTTCTTTCAAAATTCATATAGAAAAGCATTCAACATATATATATATATATATATATATATATATATATATATATATATATATATCATTTTAAACAATATATTCTAATAGTAGGATACTATTTTTGTCCACTACCCTAAATTTAATTTAATTTAATCTAATCAATTTAATTTTTATTTTAAAATATCTCGGACAATGTAATTGTTAATTATCTACTGATATTTCACCACTATTCTACCAAACCAAATTAACATAAATATATTTCACATCCCAACAAAATAATCAATTTTCAATAATAATTACAAACATATAGCAAAAAAAACTTTGCATTTTATTACAAACACTTTAGCAAAAGTTCCAAATAAACACTAGTATCTATTTGGGTCTATCGTGGTTTAGGGTTTAAGCCCTATCTAAACCCTAAATCCAAATAGATATCAGTATCTATTAGCGATATATGTCTATCCCAGTTTTTCAGTAAATAAAATGTAAAGTTTTGTTATATTTATAATTATTTTTAATATTACTATTTAAAATAATTTTAAAAAAATTATAGTGTGGTTGAACATTGACACATAGGTATAAGTTAGAAAAGAAACAATATTAAGCATTTCTTAAAAGATCAATATGGGAAACACTTTATATATATACATTGACACATATAGGTATAAGTTAAAAAAGAAACAATATTAAGTAGGTATGGGTATTTACCTATACCTACTAGTCAATCTCTTGCTAACCACCATCAAATATAATAAGGAAAAGAAATGACTACATAATGAGAGAAATTAGGTTTTTTTTTCTTTTTTTTTAAAAAATAAATAGCTAGTAAATATTAATAATTGTGAAGATTTTATGAAATTTGTCCAATCGAATATGTAGTTCAATTGACATATGAATATGTTCACGATTAAGAAAATCTGTAACGACTGATTCAAATTCTTCGATTTCTATGGTACTGAAAAAAAAAGATATTATGAAATTAGTTTTTTTAAAGAAAATATATAAGAGATCAAATGACAAAATTTTGATTATGTATAGGTCTAATTAAAACATATGTTCTCAACCAAAAGGAAAAATTACCTTTTTAGTCCCCAAGTTTTGGACTGTGTATTTGTGTTTGGTCTCTGAATTTAAAAAATGTACTATTTTTTGTCTCCGAGTTTATAAAAATACTAATTTGGTTCTGAAATTTTCAAAATATACGCTTTTGTTCCTATTAATAGATTTAAAAAGTCACTCAAATAATGATATATATGACATTTTAAGTTAGAAGATAATTTCTAAAAATCACATTCTCTCTAAAACTACTTTTTCTAATTTTAAATATCATATAATTATTTTTAAAAAATTTATAAAAATATTTTTAAAAACTTAGGGAATACAAAGATACATTTTGAAAATCAATGACCAAATGAGTTTGTTCTTATAAACTAGAGACTAATAGCTTGTGTTTAGGATAAGAAGTGATTTACTATAATTCTAGGTTATTATGGTTGAGTTATAATTGATTGTTTTTCAAGTGTAGATTATTTTAGGTTGGATTATAATAGTATATATTTGTAGTGTAGATTATTTTAGTTTGAGAAAGTAATAGTAAAAATATGACAAATGCCAAATAGTAAAAATTGTAGCAAATAATAAATACTGTAGCAAATTTGAGTTTTAAAATAGGTAATAATTGGAGATTTAAATAATATTTATTGTAGCTAAAGACAATTATTATAGTCTTACATAATCTTCACTCTAAACGGCCTCTAAAAAAGGTACTCCATTTAAACTCATGTACCAAAAAGTAATTTTCTTTTTCAACTAAAAAGTTTATAATGATAATGTTTTAATTAATATATTTAAAAAAGAATAAATAGTTGTCAAATCAAAAAGCCTAAATTTATTCTTATATATATATAAATAAATAAATGTTGTTTTGTGTTTGAGATGGATTAATGATAGCCAACTAAAATGATCCTCTTTAGAGCATCAAATAAGAAAAAAGGTTTACAAAAAGTTGGGAGAGAGAATCATGAGTGATATCTACTCATCTACCCACCATTTTACACGTGTCCTCTCAACTGCCTCTCTAAATCAATCTCAACCGTCCAATTTCAACTTCTAATTCCCCCAAAGAAAAAAAAAAAAAAACAAAAGTGTTATTTTATTTCACACACATCACGCGCACTGCACGTGAACCTTTGATTTGCCATTTCCCAACCTCCACAACTCTTTCTTCCTTTTTCTTTCATAATTTTCAAGCTCATTTTTTTTTAAAAAAAAATGGATAAAATTATAACAAATACATTTGGGACTTTTCTAGGACCACCATACCTTTCAAAATTGGACCTATAGCAAACTAAATAATAATAATAATAATATTTTAACTTTTTAAAAAATAAATATTTACCATACTATAAATCAACATCTGAATACTTTCAACTTTACGATATTTCTTTTAAAAATAATTATATATTTTTTTGTCAAAAACAACAAAATTCAACTGACATCTATATGTGTCAGACCACTAAGTTGGTGGTTCGAAGTCTCCTATTTTTTATTATACTAAAAAAATGTATACTTTCAAAAGTTATAATATTATTCTAAATTTTTTTACAAAATTATTTAAATAATAAATAATCTAAAATTTTGTTTTGGGTGGCTGTTACGCTAAACCATTTTACCTCTCAATTTTCAATCTTCAAGCACATTTTTAAATTTTCATACAAAAATCCAAAAAGAATATAACTATTTGAAATAAATCCTAAAATTCTAATTACATCTTTTAAATTTATTATTATTATTATGGTTTTTAAAAAAATACACACACAGTTCCTGAAAGCATTATAAAATGCAAAAAGAGAAAGCACTTTGTTTCCCGCCTCAGCTGGCCAATATTGAACTCCCTCACTTTAATTTCTTCTTGTCGAGAAAGTGCTTTCTTGTTCTTGTGTGGGTTTATAATTTTCAAAACAAAAATGCGATGCTCTTGTTGTACAAAGCACTTCTTCCAGCGGTTTTTCACCGATGAGTTTCAAATCAACGGCGGCAGCGGCGGCGGCGGCGCTCTTCAAAGCACTTTCTTGTCTCCTGAGCTTTTGCCTTCTCTTGGTGCTAGTATCAACCAAACCACTCACCTTCGTAAACATATAATTTCTCCTTTCAATCCTCGTTATCGGTAATTATTCTATTATTTATGAACTTTTATTTATTTTTTTCTTTTAAAAAAAGTATAAAGCACTTAATTCTTCCCTCCTCACTTTTGTAGAAAACACTCCACTTTAAATCATTGTTTTTTTCTTTTTTTTTTTTTAGCATAATTTTGAAAATTATTATTGTAATTCTCTTTTTGGGCACCAAATATTATTTTTAAAAAAATTTCATTCTTAATATGGGAACCAATGAGTATTTTCTATATACATTTTTACCTTTGTTTTTTTTTTAAAAAATACTTTTTATGAAAAATTATTTTAAATGAATATTTACAAATATAGTAAAATATCACCATCTATTTGTGATAGACCAAGATAGATTATAATATTTTGTTACATTTTCTAATGGATTCTCATTTTACTATATTTGAAAATATTCATTTTTAAATATATGTAATGTAGTGTAGGTTTGAGATTGGTTTTAGTCATATATAATACTTTCAATATTTTCTTTTAATTCAACGATTTTTAACTTTTACACGTCAAAAATATATGTGTTAACTAGTTAAGTTATGGTTTAGATTTTGATATATGATTTTGATGGATACTGATATATTGTATTTTGTTTTTGAATCAGAGCGTGGGAGATGTGGCTGGTTGTTCTAGTGATATATTCAGCTTGGATTTGTCCATTTGAATTTGCATTTCTTCCTTACAAGCAAAATGCTCTTTTCATAATAGATCACTTTGTCAATGCCTTCTTTGCCATCGATATCGTTTTAACTTTCTTCGTCGCTTATCTCGATTCTCAATCCTATCTTCTTGTCGACCACCCTAAAAAAATTGCACTTAGGTAACATTATTACTTCTATTACTATTATGACATTACTATTGTCATTCACGTTGCAATTATTTTTGTGTAGCTCTCACCTAGTTATTGAATGAATGTATTGTCACGTTGTAAACTTTTATTTTTGTTAAGAATTTATTTTTAAACTCTTTTTTTACTATATAATCAAGAAGAGTTAATAATAAGTAGACATTTGAATGAGTTGTATAAAGAATGATCGAGTCCGGGATGGACTCATTTAATTATTTTTTTAACGGATAAAATAATATATTCTTGGATGGCATCTTGTTTAATATTTTATAGGTATTTATCAACTTGGTTTATATTCGACGTTTGTTCTACTGCTCCATTACAATCAATAAGTTTCTTATTCACAAATCAAACCGGAGAAGTTGGGTTTAAGCTTCTCAACATGCTCCGGCTATGGCGACTCCGACGGGTCAGCTCTCTTTTTGCAAGGTATTACACCATCATTTCCTTCTTCTTTTTTTTATTATTATTTATAATCTCGACGAGCTCGCTCGGTCCTTTCATGCTCCGATACCGCTGACTGGCTTGTAATTGGGATATGTTTTGTAGGCTAGAAAAGGACATAAGGTTCAATTATTTCTGGACCCGTTGCACAAAGCTCATTTCGGTAGGCATCATTGTCTCAACTTACTCCTCTTTATTATGATTCTCTCTTAAATAATAATAATACTTGCCTCCATACCGTCATTAAAAAGTATTCAAATTCGATTCCTTTTAACTATTTGGTCATTGAAAGATGATATATTATAATATAATGTTGAGGTTGAGGTATGTTTAGACTGACATTAAAAAGATACGTTATACCTATATATCTTATTATTGGTTCCCTTTTATTTGGATTTAATTAATAGATATAAATGAATATGTGACCACTTTGAAAAGAAAAATATTTTTCCCCACTTTGACTTCTGATGTGAATGTCTACTTTTAGTGGCTCATAATTTTTTAACCAAAAATAAAAAATTTGTTCCCATTTCTTTATGGTTCATTCAAATCATTTGTCAAACTCTTTTTTTTTTTTTTTTAATATTTACAAAATATAGTAAAGTTTTAGATTCTATAAAAAATAGATTTCGATAGATATGAAATTTTGATATATTTTATAAATATTGGTTCATTTTGCTATATTTGAAAATGTCAATTCTTTATTTATATTTTATGGAAAAAAATTTAGATGCAATGTAGCTCTATAGAGTAGCACCACGTTGAACCCAATTAAAAGATGTATATGTGTCGAAAAATGAGAAGTATGATTTAGGTGCAGTCTAGGTTGTACCTAAGCGTTGCTCTTTATAGAGAAAAACTTAGGTGCTAGCTGCGCTGTCTCTATCTTTTGCAGTCCAGCCACGATACAAAAATCTATTGGTTTAGGTTATATTTATTTTTTTAAAATAATAAAATCTTTCAAAATGATAAAGTCTCTTCTTGATTTGATAGTTTTATAAACCAACAAAATTTTGCTACGTGGCTAGGCTCCAAAGATAGAGACAACCCAACTTTCTCATGTTTATAAGTGTGATAGATGATAATAGTCTATGATAAGTGTCTATCAACAATCTATTAGTAGTATTTTACTATATTTATAATATTTTGATTCATTTTGTTATATTTGAAAACAACTCTTATATTCTCTCTATAACATTTTTACTACAAATTTTTATAATATATTCACTTATTATTATTATTATTTTTGCATGAAAAACAATAGTATTATTATTTAAGAAACTAAATTTAAGATTTATTGAAAATACGAAGGCAAAAGTTGAACAGAATCCTAAACTTAAGTTCAATAATATATGAGATTGAAGATTCAAACCTCCCGAACTTTTTTTTTCTCTTTTCTATCGATATTCACCATACTTACTATGATTAAGCTTTTTTTATTACTACTATTGAGTTTTAATTTTCAATTTTTACTTTTTGATACTTGATGAATTTTCAGGTTACATTATTTGCAGTACATTGTGCTGGGTGCTTTAATTACGTAATAGCAGATAAATATCCAGATTCAAAACAAACATGGATTGGTGCTGTGAACCCTAATTTCAAAGAAGAAAATTTATGGAACCTTTATATTACTTCTATTTATTGGTCTATTACTACCTTAACCACCACCGGCTATGGCGATCTCCATGCTGAAAACCCTAGAGAAATGCTGTTTGATATCTTTTATATGCTCTTTAACTTGGGCTTCACTTCTTATCTCATCGGTAACATGACCAATCTCGTTGTTCATTGGACTAGTCGCACTCGAAACTTCGTACGTACTCCTCTCTTCATTCTTCTCTTTTATTATTTGTTCTCGTAACTGTCTTTAGTAATGTTTCTGTTTCTTGTTTTTCAAATGAGAAAGAAATAACGAATCATAATGGTATTTTTTTAGAGAGACTCGGTGCAAGCTGCGACGGAATTTGCATTGAGAAACCAATTACCGGAGCGAATACAAGACCAGATGCTGTCACACATATGTCTAAAGTTTAGAACAGAGGGGCTGAAGCAACAAGACACATTGAATGAGCTTCCAAAAGCCATTAGAGCCTCCATAGCTCACTATCTCTTCTATCCTATTGTTCAAAAGGCATACCTTTTTGAAGGAGTTTCTCATGACTTTCTTTTCCAATTGGTAATTAACCCTAAATAGATATACTTTTTTGTAATTAGCCATTAATTTCTTCTCTCTCATTTTGCTATATTTTGGTTTGTAATATTATAGTGATATAAAATCAACTTTTGCATACTAAGGTCTCAGATGTGGAGGCTGAGTACTTTCCACCAAAGGAAGATATTATACTTCAAAATGAGGCTCAAACAGATCTCTATATATTGGTCTCAGGCAGTGTGGTAAGTCATTAATTACTAAATATTTAAATAATTTATTTCTTTGTAAATTATTATACAATATTCCCATTTTTCTAATGCAGGATCTAATATTATCCCATCCTGATGCCCATGATCATGATCAAGTATGTATACTCAAATTTTATACGTTAAAATATTATTTTTGTCAGTTCAATTTTTGTTTCTATATTTTCAATTGATCTTAAATTTAGTTCCTCAAAGTTAATTTTTATTAAAGTTTATTAAATAATAATAATAATAATAATTTTCTTACAAGAAAATAAAATAGGTGAATATATTCTCAAAAGGGTAATTGTTTTTAAATGATAAAAGTATCAAAATGTCATTGTGATCTATAACTGTCTCTATTACTGTATGTTGGCTCATTCTGCAATATTTGAAAACATCCATTTTCTAAATTTACAGTAAAAAACGCTATTTGATATCAAATTTTTTAACCGATAATAAATTGACATTTGGGACTAAATTTAAGATTTTATTGAACAAACTTTAAAATATAAGGATGAAAATGGTACATTTTAACCTATTATATATAACATAAATATGTATATATATATATATATAGATGATAATTTGTTAAGATTGATTGATTTTTTTAGGTTATAGGAGGAGCAACAAGTGGAGATATGTTTGGAGAATTTGGAGTTTTATGTCAAAAGCCACAACCTTTCACAATTAGAACCACGAAGCTTTCTCAAATATTAAGGCTCAAGAGAGATTCTTTATTGTATATTATTCAATCAAACACAGAAGATGGGAATATTATAATGAACAACTTTTTCATGGTATATTCTTTTTTTTTTCCTTTCTTTTTTTAATAAAAGTAAATTTCTTTAATAATTTTAATTAAACTAATTTTTGTTTGCATTTTTTATGGCAGAAAATGAAGGAATATGAAAGAATATTGGGGAATATTTGGTGTGATAATGGTGAGCTAAAGAAACTTGAAAATCATCATTCTAAAGAGGATGATGAAAGTTATATGGGAATTAGTAACAATAATAATTTAGATGAACATAGAATTGAGTTTGATGAAGAGGTTGAAGGGGGTGAAAAGGATATTATTGAGTTTTCTCATAACAACAAATTATTACAATTAGGGAGAAATAATAATGGAGGAGGTCAACCTTCTGATCTTATAAGTTCTTCATTAGAAAATTTGGCAACAGTTAGCAGCAAAATCAAGAAAAGGGTTACTGTATATATGCAACCTCAAGATAGAAGCTGCAAGGTCAAAAGTCAACATGGGAAGTTGATACTTCTCCCCGATTCGATCGAAGAGCTCTGTAAAATTGCTGGTACCTCTCTCGTTTGTTAACGGTTTTATTTTTACTTTATGTTCTTGAAATCTATATTTTTGTTAATGTTCTTTTAAATGAGCTTTTAGTGTTAGAAAACAAAAATATCTTTGCACTTTAAAGTAAACCCTAATTTTATTTTGGATAATACATAGGTAGGAGAATCGAACCTTCAACCTTGAAGTCGATAGTACAAAGTTTTATGCACTACAAAAACTTTAGGTCGTATCGACAATTCTTTCTGTCGACACAACAAAACAAATCGACAAATCATATAAATGCCAACACATAATACTGATTTACTTGGGGAGAAGTATTGGTCGAGGCAAAAAGTGTCAAGATAGTAACTGTATGCACTTCTTATTGTGAAATGTTAATTGAGTTATGTTAATGTTAGCCGAAACCGAGTCTAATAATTGATAATAGTTGATGAATTGACAATGAAACTATTCCATCCATGTTTGGTGCAGGTGAAAAGTTTGGAGGGGAAATAATGGCTACAAAAGTGATGAGTGCAGATAATGCAGAAATTGATGATATAAATGTGATTCGTGATGGTGACCATTTGTATCTTCTTTATAATCATATTCAAAATTGTGGTTTCCAATGATCCTTAAAAGAAAAAAGTACTTTTTTTTTTTTAATGACAAAATAACAACACAATTGTAGGCTAAGGCAAATTGTTAAGATTATCCACATAAAAAATCTGTCACCATTTTGTCTTTGAGGGGAGAAAATGTCTATATCAAATCATCAACTCCATTAAAATGTAATCTTTGATTTGGAATTTTAGGTGTTGAGAAATTAATTCAATTTATTAAACTAATATATATATATATATATATATATATTTTATTGTCTTTTAGCATTTGTTGAAGAGCAATATTATATTCTATTCCCTTTTGGGATGTGGAGGAACCCATGTTTGGGGTTAAGAGAAATTAAAGAGAGTAAAGAGTAAGACTTTAAGATACCCATTTTGTATTTTTATTAGTGTAAAGAGCAAGATTTTAAGATACCCCCATTTTTAAATTGTTAAAGAATTGGCTCGTAAAGATGCCCAATTCATGAATATATTGATCTTAACCACAATAATCATGAAGATTTACAATAAATTCCATTTAAATTTATTTTTCATATGAAAGGCAATCATTTTAAATCACCAATCAACCGTTAAGCTTAAGTTTTTTGGTCAATTAATGATTTAAGATGGTACTAGAGCAGGTGGTTCATGGAGGTCATGTATAGAATATAATATCGATTTTCATTTGTTAGGTCTTGTTCATATATTTAGCCTACGAGTAAGGAAAAGTGTTAGATGATACATAATTAAAATCAATCAACTATAAAGGTTAAGCTAGTGGATGAAGGTAAATTTAATTATATATCATCTGAAAAATTACGACTATAAATATATGGTGATTAAAGAACTTAATACGTAGGGAAAAGAAGTACTCATGCAAGTCTCATGAACAACCTCTAAATAATTAGGTTACAAAACGAAACATTTTGTGTAAGAGATTTATGTAAAATGACTTTGAATTGTGTAGAAAGATTTATATATATATATATATATATATATATGTAATGGTAAAGAAAATGGAGAGGTTGAATTCCAAAATCACATGTTGATGTTGATCATATGGACCACTTTAATTTGATTTATAGACAAAAATTAAAGAAATAAAAAAAAAAAGGTTTTTTAATGAATTTTAGTTGGGGGTGAGGTTGATATTCTCATGCTCAACCATTGCTTTTACATGATCCAACTTGTGGCTCTCCTACATTCTACTTTCATACTTTCTTTAAATTTTAAAAAATTAGGAAAAAAGTTCCATGTAGAAATTTCTTTTCTTTAAAAACATTATTAAAAACACTTTTTTTTTTGTGCGTAGAAAAACGGAGGATATGAAGTTACGTTGCACTTAAGTATTGCTCAAAATATTATTACGACACCAAATAATGTAGGGATTTTTTCAAATATAGAAAAAAAACAAACTATTTACACTTTATAGAAAAAAAATTACTAAAAGACAAAAATCAATTACACTTGATTTTTCTATGAAGGGTACATATTTTGTAAATTTTTTTTATTTTTGATATTTTCCTATAATATATATATAGTACTAGAATTTTTACTTTTGTATCTATTTAGTTTTGAAGTTTAGAAAATGTCGAATAAGTCACTGAAATTATAAATAGAGAAGTTCTCACTTATTTGAAGGGTTTAGAAATTTAGACTTCATGGAGCTTATAGGAAATGTTTTCAACAACCAGAAGATTCCTTAGCTTCTGAAGTTGAATTACATTTGAAAACTGAAATCCCTTCCATACATTAAACGTACGCATTTAGCTTAGAGAGAATCAGAATATCAAATACTAGGGATCAAACCACACTCGTATAAAAGGACATAAGCATAAGTTTAATTCTACAGAACACTTTTTTTCGAAAACCTTGTGCGAACGATGTACTATATAAAATTGAAAGTTTAGATACTACTACTACAATTTTGAGCATTAATTGATGCATGGATTTTTCGTTTAGTCGACGCTTTTGAGAAAAATTGCAATAAAAAATTTATTTATATTTTAAAATTAATTATTAATATACATTTTGATGCTTACAAAATGTTAGTAAATGTTTCTAGGTATGTCCAAGACTATTCGGATTTTGCCCCATTTTATAAGCCCATGTAGCAGAGCAATATAAGTAAGTAATGTCATCGCGTACACTTGATTTGCCTCATTTTGGTCAACAAATTTTCCATCTACTGCAAAATTGGACCAAAATAAAACATTCACAAGCCCCGGAAAATTTTCAAGTTCAACCCCACCGAATTTCGACATTCTTACACGAAAGTGTTTGGGCAAGGAAAAAGATCTTCGGATTGCGATTGAAGGAGATGGATGAAAGATTTTAGTTCGACTTTAAGTATTTGCAACGATTGTAATTCTACATTTGCTTATTCTTCGATCATCTTCTTCTTGCTTTGCACATCCCCACACTACACTAGTAGAAATTTGGCATACAATGACACTAATGAACAGTGCACATGAGAGGGGGGAAGAAAAATTGTGTCATCTTTTCCAAAATCCAGGTTTTTGGCGGGAAAAGACGGAAGTTTTCAGATTTACAAAAATTCGTGACGCGTTTTTCGCGTCACAAAAAGACTTTTTCATTAAAAGTTTTAGCTTCTGTCCTACCATTAAAAAAACGCACGACCCCCCTTCTTTTCTCACGTTTTGCCTGAAGCCCCATCAGTTCGTTCGCCTAGCCTCCCAATCTCATCTGTCTTCAGCATCTGTTTAACGTTCGGCAGCCACCGTTAGAGGTCGACCCACTCCGGCATCCCGTCGGAGGTCCACCCACTCTGTCGGCCTTTATCTCCGTCAACAACCACGCCAACGTCCGTGCAATATTAGAAGACAAAATCCATCTGCCCCTTCAGGTTTGTTCTCTTTCTTTTCATTGCCCGCACTCAATTTATGTTGGCAAATAGGTAGGTAAATCTATTAAACATTTGTGTCGAAAAACCATGTCCAACACTTTGTCTCATCACATA
>JBBPDJ010000004.1:10040525-10068935 GCA_037974625.1 Cucumis cinereus | reverse complement strand
ATTTTCCAAGAGATATATGGATTTCTTGAATTACTAAATTAAAATGAAATAGACGTGGCACATTTTGCAAGCACATCTTTTTTTTCACAACTTCCATCACACCATATGTTCTCTTATCGAAATCAAAACCCCCACCCAAAAATGAAGCCGATTATTTTCATTCACATCGCGTCATACCCACACACCAGTCATTGTAAGCCAAAACCCTCTTCCGATGGTGCGTGGCGTTAAACCAAAACCCTCTTTCGACGGTGCGTGGTTTTAAACACCACCCTCATCTTCGACAAAATATTCGCCGCCCTCCTTCTCCCAAACGCTATCAAAGTTGCTTCTCTTTTTTCTCCTTTCTCTTGAAACCTCTGTCGTTGTGGATATTACGATATTCATCATTTAGATCCGTCACCCAGGAGGTTAAATATATATATACGGTGAGGTTAAATATCACTTAAATTGCAACGCTCCAGGCCTAGGACTCGGATCAGAATTCAGAATTTGGATTTGGCAACTAACGGTCCCGGTATTGGCAACATCATCCTTACTTGTGTTAAAGGCTTATTAGAGTGACTCCACAAACCAACACGGGTTCTTTCAGCATGTTTTGTCCTCACTCACATGCATCCTACGAAAATTTGTAGGAGGTCATCCAAGATAGAATTATTCCAAGCTAAGCACGCTTAAATTTGGAGTTCCTATGATTGAACCACCAAAAATGAAGGTAAACCTTGTTGGTATAGGTAGTAACTTTCATTTCTTTTAAGCCTTTCCTAACCTTACTTTCATGTCCCCAGGATCCCTCTCATTTAGATGTGCAGTTCATTCATGTTCCTCTCCTAAACTTGGACGTTACACTTTTAATACTTGATATGAATCATCCCTCAAACAATTTTTAAATTATATTTATTTAATAATTATGATGTAATTTTCTTAACTTTTCAATTTTATCCTTTTTAAAACATATTAAATAAGGATATTTTTACATTAGTTTACTAAGATTTATGATGTCGCACACATTAGACTTTTTGGGCGGTTATATAAAATCTGGTCATTAGGTTGATCAAATTTTGGATTTTTTCCTAAATGAAAACTTTCTAGTAGATAACAAAGCCCCATCACCACTTTGCTATTCTTGTGTCAGGGTTGCATGCCAAGAATATTTAGGTAGATATGTTCAACTTGCTTGTAGAATATTCAAACTTAGTATAAGGAACTAGTTTTTCTTACTCTTTTTGAGTTGACGTCAATTAATTTGTGGGTTCCAAATTTTATTATTTAGAGTAAACAGAAGTGCGTTCCTAATTTTCAATTTCCAGAGTTTTCATGTCGAAGCTTCTAAATAAACTATTTTTAGAATACATGCCGAAAATATTGATCATCTAACATGAAGGTGCGTAGTACATGTTTCAGTTAGGTTCATTTTGTTCAAACGAAACACTTAATTAATATACTAACGTATTAATTCTAAGTATTTGTTTGGTTCTATCTAGAAATAATTCTCTTAAAATTATACTAAACTCACTTTCCAAAAAGCAAAACATCCCCTTGATGGATTAGGATTAGTCTTATATATTAATTGAATAATGACCAAAAAAAAAATATTCTAAGAATTCATATCCAAACACATCCTAAATTTGTATCCATTCTTGTTGATGCTTTTTGGTAGCTCTTGGTCCACTTAACTCATGATATGTATTGATCAAATGGGATCAATTTTAATGTGCCTAAAAGAGAACAACAATAATCCTTTTGACTTAGCTTTGATATATATGGTTAGAGAAATATTCTTTTTAATCTTTCTTTTAAAAAAAATAATAATAAAAAAACTTTTTTTCATGGTTTTATTTTTTATTTAATTAATATATATATTCACTATATCTCCTAATCATGAAAGAACTCTTTCAATGGAAAAAAGAAATTAAAATGAAAAAGAATATAATCAAATATTGTTTTTGTTGCAAAATGATGTGATTGAGAATAATAATTTATGAGATTCTTGTGACTGATGAATTGAGAAAATGCACACATGAGTATATTTAATTACATAGTTAATTTTTTTTTTTAAAAAAGATAGACTTAAAAAAAATAAAGAATTTGTTCTCTTTTAATTACAAGAAAATTGTTCAATTAAATATGTTGGCCAACTACAAGATATGTGCATGAATTATCCATGCTATATATATATATATATATATATAACTAAGAGAGAATTCACCCTCATCCTACATGAGTTTCCATGTTAAATCACTGATTGATGATCCAAATACTTGAAATGATGAGTGTTGTGATAAAATTTACATAATTTTGAGAGAGAGTAGAGCGAAAATAGAGAGACGAAAATGGTGATGGATTACATTAGAGTTTCAACTGCAATGACACATGAGGAAAAAAAACATCTTAAATACTAACCCTATAGGACCAATGAGATCACCAGAAGATTTAGTATAGCTCAGGAGGTTCAGTCCCCCTCAACTTTGTTTTTAATATAATATATATATATATATATATATATATATATATATATATAACTGATATAATACCAATATTTGAAGACAACCTAATGGTAAAACTGCCTCCTACCCCCTCTGAATTTAGGTTCAAGTCCCCATTCTTTACATTTTTTTCAGATTATTTTTAACTTCCGTCAATAAAATTTCTAGATTAGCCATTGAATGAGCTTATATACATAAGTAAATAAAGAGACTAAGTACAAAAAACTATTACATAATATTAAATATTACAACATATATATAACGATAACACATCATAACATTATATACTCTTAACAAATTTAATCATATCAACACACTTTAACACGAACAAGGAAATTGCTAAATTGCCAAACAAAATTCTTGAATTATAAGCTATTGGTGAAGGTTTGAAATTTGGTTAATTTGAAACATGTCGATCCATTTATATATGAAAGTATATTATTTATCTATCCTTCATTTACTTCGAAGGAGAGGTGCTGAAAATTGAATCACCAAAACAATGGAGTCGAACTTCTAAACTTTGAAAAGGTAGTATACTCGAATAGTTGATCGATTTTTTAAGATATATTATTATTAATTTAGAGTTTAAATAGATTTCAAACAAAAGTACAAAAATTAATTGGTTTCGAACAGTACAAATTTGGATATGTTTGGATGTTGAAATGTGTGGCACCATCTCACTCCACATTGCACAACTTTAATGGGTCATTCTTTCAAAGTTGTCCCAAAAAGGTAAATGACATTGCCAACTTTAGGTAGCGAATGGGCTGCCGACGACGACTGCCTTCTTTTTAAATTTAATAATGTAGCATTTGTATATCTATGTTTTCAAATTCTAATAGGGTTTTTCGATTTTTGGTAAAAATGGATTTGAGTGGAATTAATGAATGTGAAGTTTTAAAAACTGATTCTTTTACGTTGTTATACAACACGCTCTACTAAGTAGAAAGACAACAGTAAAATAATAGAGAGAAACAATGGAAACATATAAGAATTTGTAATTTAGTTCGGTAATACAACACCTACGTTTGGAGAGCAATGTGCCCCAGAAAGATAATCCACTAATATAATAGAGTCAAGCAATTAGAACGTCGTACTTATCTGTATATTCTCTAAATTACAGTGACAACCGTAGAGCTAACTTAATGAACACCTAAGCTCCTTCTAGATGCTAGACTTTCTCTTTTTAGTACTTAGGCTTCTCCTAAGTATCTTGCTACTAGTGGTGGATGACTTAGGCTCCTCCTAAGTGTGTGAGATTTTCACTCACTTGAAGTTATCTATTCTCTTCACTTTCAAACTCCTTTCACGTGTGAAACTTAGACACTCGTTAATGAGAACTCCCTTCTCAATTGAGTCAGCTTTAAGCTCCCTTTAAAGCTGAGTAGTGCGTGATTGGATTCAATGTAATCTTCAGCAAACTACTCATAAGAACAACAACCACATACACACATACGGTTGAAAGGGAGGTTAAGAACAACAACCACATATATATTCAAAAAATATATGCGGTAACCCTAGCCACAAAAGCAAACGAGCTTAAAAAGCACAGCAGAATAAAGAAACAAGCCACAGAAGGAATCAACATAGCTTTGGAAAAGGAAAACATCCCACAAAACCGAATCACATAATAATGTAAATAAGGAAAGAAAATATTTTGCAGGAACCACAACTTCCAGAATAATTACTGAGACAAGCATGAACTGAAACATATTCCGAGACAACCATAAAAAGACAACAGGCTAGGAAACAAACCAAATATATTTAGCCAATTTCGAAGGTACTAACAGAATGAAACTTGTTTTTGAATGATTTTGTATCAAAAGAATAAATCTAAAAAGAAAGGAAAATGAAATTGAACTGAGGCCAAGACAAGAGTATTGGGCCAAGAAAAGAGAGTTGAGCTTTTTGGGCCTACCATCATTCTTCAGTTAAACCTTCACTACAAGAAAAAGGTATTCTCCTGACTCCAATAATCGTCGGAAAATAGCTAAAAACACGTCAAGAAATCCTCTCCCAACAATGCCATGATTGGAAAATCCTCATCAAGAGACGAACTCCTGACACAAGTTGCAACTAACTCTCAATGCCGTATGTACAATGTCAGGGTATAATTACTCCCAACTGCCATAGATGTTGTTGGGAGTTAATTTGAACTCCCAACAGGGTGGCAAGCAGCACCAGGAGTTCGTTGTTCGAAGCCCAACTTCATTGCTCATTAATCTCCCAACTAGGTGTTTAATTGTCTAGAGATTCCTTTTTATTTTCTAGAATATTCATTATTAAATGAATTGTTTTAAAATTTGATTTTCATAGCCTAAAAAAAATCACATACATTAAAAAAAGCAAACCAAACTTGTCATTAAAATACAACGGTTACATATAAGAGGGATGAGTTAAAATTTATGTACGAGAACATTCATTGAATCCTTTCTTTTTACATAGTAAATATATCCTGAATTTGGCTATTTGTTTAAAAAATATATTTATTATTTTTTTAACATTGTAATATTATTTTTGACTTTGTATAAATATTTTAGAATAAGATGGTAGAAGTTTTGATGGAAATTTAGACTTGAAATGAATGTGATCATACTTTGAGCGGTGGTGTTAGGTGTTAGAGGTCTCAATTTACTCTCTATTGTTGTATTGTATAAATAAATAATTAGTTAGTTAGAAAATACACTTGTAACCTCCATTACTTTGAATTAGGGTTGATAGTCGGTTAAGTTTTGTCAGTTTTGGGGTCAACCGAGAATCAAATAAAACCAATTTCTCTTTTTTTTTTTCCAAGTTTTTATTTTAATTTAAATTGGTCATTTTTATTAATTTTAAATTAAATTTGAGTCTATTTGTTTTTTTATAAATTGAAATTTAACATTTTTATTTTTAGCACTTTTTCAAATAAAAAAAAATAGATGTTACATAATAATCGGTCTTTTTTCCAAACAACAAATGCCAATGCATCGCATCATAATAATTAAAATACTAAAAATACCTAATAAAGAGTTTATTTTTAAGGGTGTTTTTAATTGATTTTTCTATTTAACATTCGATTTTAACCGATACCTTTTCTTTATCTTTAAATTCAAACCAACATGTTCATACCAGCAGATTTAGTATAGGTCGGACATGCACCCTCTTCAATTTTATGCTTTTTATAATATATATATATATATATATATAACTGAAATAATACTAATATCGCAAGATAGTTCCTCAAAATCTAGGTTCAAATTCACTGTTTACATTTTTTTTTTTAGATTAATTTCTAAGCCCCTGTCATTTGCCAATAAAATTTCCATGTCTAACTTCAAACTAAAAAAACCAAACCAAATCATTGAATTGGTTTGGTTTTTTAATTATTTTGAACTCTTACTCTCTATCTTTAATGTTATGGTCTTTTAATTAATTTAGAAAAAAATTAGCGAATTTTAAAATTAACTTTAAAATTTAATGTAAAAAAGAAAAAAAACTATGGATTTAAGATATTTGCACTCGGACCCCTTGTATATAAACGAAGCAAAACCCTAAGCCCGCGTCTCAGCAATCAGTTGGAAAGAGAGAGATCGTCAAAGAGACATCAACAAGCTTCTGTTTTCCTCCAAGATGGTGACTTTTAGGGTAAGATTGATAATTGTTTTTACATCTCTTGTTTTTGTCCAATGGCTGATACTAGGATGAATTTTTTCAACGTTCATTATAGAATTGACAGGATTTTGGGCAATGAATATGTGATTCTCTGGTTGCTGTATTTGATATTTCTTGTCTTTCATGAGCAATTTGAGATGTTGTTTAACCACATCTTTGTTGCCTAGTTTCTTCAGAATCAAAATCTGGGGGATTGGAGGTGTGTTGAATTCATGTCTTTGGTTTTTATGGTTTTGTTTTGCAGTTCCACCAATATCAGGTTGTGGGAAGGGCTCTTCCATCTGAATCAGATGAACACCCTAAGATTTACAGAATGAAGCTCTGGGCTACGAATGAGGTCCGAGCTAAGTCCAAGTTCTGGTGAGTTTCCCGTTGCAAATGCTAAATGCGTTTGAGTTTAGTTTAGCTTTTTGGTCGAGTTGTTAAATTTTCAAAACTTGTCTTTTTGTTCCCAATCAGGTACTTTTTGAGGAAGTTGAAGAAGGTTAAGAAGAGTAATGGACAAGTTCTTGCTATTAATGAGGTATACAAGCGTGGGATAATGAATTGTACTCTTATTTTTTGTTTGAAGCTAATGATCTTTCGATTTATTTCCGTGAACTATTAGCTTCTTAAAATTTTAATCTCCCTCCAATGTCTGAACGGAAAGGGTTACTGGTTAAGAGGGAAATGAATCCCAGATATTGTTTTTGTCCATTTAGCTCATTTAGAGGTTTTTCAATTGTGTTGTTGTATTATAAATGTAGAGATAGCGAAGGTTTTCTTGTGTTAGTTTTTACCTGTTAAAATGAATGTGCGTTTATCCAGGTGCTCATGATAATTGAGAATCTGAGATATTTCACTTAGGAAGCATACCCACTTTGCTGGTGGTGATATTGTTAGATGGAGTACTATTTGTCCTCTTATGTAAATCGCTTATAATAAATTGCACGTTGAACCATGTAGATGGGGTGAAATTGGGAATTAAACATCCTTGTTGGAAGCTACATTTTGGAAATGGTATTTGATTCTTCTTGGGTTAAGAGAATAATTAACCATTTGTATGCAGAGGTCTTAATGAAGTTAATAAAAGAAAATGGGGTTATTCAATGTTTGTTCAATTACCCTTTTACCCGCAAATGCGACGTAGGCATTGGGTTTGGCAATAATGATGGGAAGACCGTAGTTCCTTTGAAGAAAATGAATGAGGAGAGAGAATTTATGAAGTCAAAAGGCTTGATTAAGTGGGTTTGGGGGGAGAAGGGGGAGAAAAGAAGTGATAGTGAAGTTCTTTGTAGATTCGAGTCTACATGTTGGCAGGAGGAGGGGCTTGACAATCTTTTGTGGAGCCATCAATTTGTTTCAGGGTGTTTGGGATTGTTGTGGTGTGTAATAGGGACTATTGCTATGTGGTGAAGGAGATTCTAATGAACTCTCTCTTTTGCAATAAAAGGTGAGTCTTGCGGCAGATTTGTTATTTTGCTATATTGTGAGGGTGTTACTTGAGAGGTTTTATAGAATTTTTAAAGGGTTGGAGAGTTCTAGTGTGAGAAGTTGAGAGGTTTAATGCATCTTTTTAGGCGTTAATCAATCTTTTTGTACTTATCAGTTTGGTGTAATTCTTTTGGATTGGAGTCTCCTAGGCTGATACGGCAAAATACATCCTGTCGAAAGTTTTGCAAGGCTTAAAGCTGGGTGTGGTACTAGTATTCGTTTCTGGAATTATTTGGATTGAGCATGCTTCCTTAAAGGATGCTTCCCATTCATTTACTTTATTTCCTACAAAAATAAGAAGCCTTAATTGCTGAATTGCTGTTATGATGATAACCTGACTTGGATTTTGGGTTTAAGGAGAGGCCTTCTTTTATAAAGAATTACAATGTTGAATTGATCTAGGGAAAAGCTTAGCTCGGTGCAGATTAGTGAGACCGTTAATCATATTTGGTGGTCTCTTGAAGGCTCTGGCTTATACGCTTGTGAGTCAGCCTCTTGAGTCTTGCTAGTAAGCCTAAGGTGGATTCTTCCTTGACGATTTCAATTTAGAGGTATGAAGGCTCTAAGAAAGTAAAGTGTTCATGTGGTCTGTGACTTATAGAACTTTGAATATTGATGATAGACTCCAAAGGAAGCTTTAGAAGGTGGCCTCTCTCTCTGAAGAAGCCGAAGATATAGATCACCTCTTCCTCCATTGTAATTTTGCTTATAATGTGTGGAATTTCCTACCCAATAGCTTGGTTTATCTCTTTGTATCCTCAAAAAGATTGATGACCGGCTGTTGGAAAGCTAAGGTGGTGGCTGACTGTGCCTTTAGAGCTATCTTGTGCACATTTGGAAGGAAAGAAACACTAGATCTTTAAAAGAAAAGTCCTCTCCTTCCTCTAGTCCTTTTTACCTTTTAAACCTTGTACATATCTTGGTGGATATCTTAACACAAGGAATTAGTTTGTAACTCGAGCGTTTTGCTGATTATTAGTGATTGGAAAGCCTCTCTTTGTTTAGCTTTGGTCGGGGCTCCTCTACCCTGCATTAAGACAAGTTAAGAGTATTGCCTCCAAAAACTTTTTAAAACATCAACTTTCTCGTTTGATTGGTAAATTTGGGTTTAACTCTCGTCCTGTAGCACAGTTTGCAGCATAATGCCTCATGTGCATCAGTACTCAGTCGAATTTCTTTTAGTTTGACTTGGTTCTGAATATAAATTGTCAATTTGATTTCCCTGCAGATCTTTGAGAAGAATCCTACCAAGGTCAAGAACTACGGCATCTGGCTGCGCTACCAAAGCCGAACTGGGTATCATAATATGTACAAGGAATATCGTGACACCACTCTCAATGGTGCTGTGGAACAAATGTACACTGAGATGGCTTCTCGGCACAGGGTAAGACATCCATGCATCCAAATCATTAAGACTGCTACCGTTCCTGCTAAGCTGTGCAAGAGGGAAAGCACCAAACAGTTCCATGATTCCAAGATCAAATTTCCTTTGGTGTTCAAGAAGGTTAGACCCCCAACCAGGAAGCTTAAGACAACGTACAAGGCCTCAAAACCCAATCTATTCATGTAAACTCTTCCTTCGCTATCCCCTCAGCAAAGAAGATGGATTAGAGTTTTGGTTTAAAACTTGAAATTTTTGGTAGATTTTAATCTTTCACTTCCTTTTGTTACCAATGAATATTCTAATTGTTAATTGAGGACTTCAAATTTTGTTTTGGGTTTTTCTTTTTCCTGCACATTCTTGGAAGTGCTTTGACTTTACATGAAGTATTCTCAATTGGGCTTATTTCAAATATATGAACTACTTATGATTGGATTCGTGAGGAGACAAACCTTCCCATTTTTGTTCTTAAATTTTATGAAGATATCAATAATTGCTTATGTAACAATGGTTATCATATTATCTTTATGTCGATTGGGTTTTGTAATCATTGATTGTCAATTAGGATTCTGATGAAGGTTATCACATTAAAATAACAAAATAATAATAATAATAATAATAATAATGTTACATCTTTTTTTGTGTTTTGAATTACTGATTTCTTTAGAAAAAGAAAATGTTACAATATGATCAGCTATCTCTGTTTTAACCATAATGACATGTTTGGTTGTCCTAATGTTTCAGACCCATGAAGTTTCCTTCCACAAGAAGGATCTCGCATCACTCATCACACTACTGTTTCACATTCACCATTTTATACCAATTAAATAATAATAATAATAATAATTATTATTATTATAATTAGATTTGTGTTTATAGGCTGTTTTTTTCCTTTCTTTTTTTTTTTTTTATTGGTGATCATTCTCCGGTACTTTATGATTAATAATCCGTCCCTCATAATTGTATGAAATTTAAGTTTACACGTATGTCATAACATATTAATGCATGTTATAACATATAGAGTTAAAGATGATCAAACTCTATCGTTGCCTTAACTTGATGGTCATTCACTATCGTGATAAAAAAATTTCACAACAAACCGTGAGAAAAATTGGAGAAACGTACATCACAAGCTTACGCATTTTATAATATGGATGATCATGTATAACCCTAGATCATCTCACCTCCATCTTTTCTCATAAAAAATGTAACAAACTGCGAGACAAAAATGAGGTAAAAACAACAAAAAGATTTTATCACGAAATAAATGGGTATCATGTTAGGGTTTAGGGTTTAGGGTTTAGGCTATGATAGACTTTGTCATCCTTAATACATTATAAAATACACTTTGACATAAGCAAAATGTTAGACTTCAAATGTATGTGAGAGTTGAGTTATTAATCATAAAGGATCATGCAAATAGGTCATCCATACACACAGACACACACAAGAAGTTAGAAAGTGATTTGAAACAGATCACATATAAGTTCACCGTACATCTAAGTTTACATATTACTAATTTTGGTGACCAACATTAACTCGAGGTTTTGAAAATCTCATTCTAGACCATACAAAGAACATCTAAACCTCCTAAACTTTTTTAAAATTGTTTTTTATATAGTAAGTAAAAAAATAATGATATAAAGATGATAATGACTGCCTACCAAAACCTTGTCTATATTTTGTTCACTTTTCAAAGTTGTTATTGAATGGAAATGCTTTGGCAATGATGCCAAATGCTTTCATATGTTTGTAGCCATTCCATTTTCAAGTTGTGTGAGCTAATCTCTAGTGCCCTCCCAATCTAAGTTTGAAGGTTGCTTTCTACAAAATCCAATGTAATCATTTCCATGTAATTTTACTTTCTTTTTTATTATTCAATCTTTTTAGGTCATTCATTTTTTTTTTCCATTTTCAAAGTTCGATGAAAAAAAAATGAAAGTTTTATAAGTGTATCACTTTAAATCCCGAACTTACATGATTGTATCAATTTAAACCTTCCATTATGTTTTATTTGGGTACACTTACGAAAGTTGAGAGTTTAAATTGTTGTATTTATGTAAGTTTGAGGTTTAATTTAATACATTTGTGAAAGTTTAGGGTTTAAATTGATACAATTATTAGTTTAGAGTATAAATTGATATTTGCCCTAATAATAATTATTTTCTATTTTGACTATTTTTATTTTTTTGGTTGACAAACCACTTTTGACTATTTTCAAGTGGTAAGGTTTGGTCATGTTACTTTTCAAATGTCCTCTCCACATATGCAATCATCATGATTATGAAGTAAGGTAAGTGCAAGTGGTGATCAATTGCATTTTATTTCTTTTATAAAAACTCAAGTTTGGTTCATTCTCTACATTACAATCACTTTTTGTCCCAAACTATATTCACTACAAATATATTGCAATTGCATGATGTGGTAACTTTACCAAATTATATTATTTAGAGATGTATTCTTATTTGTTTGAGGTTGAAAATTCGAATATTTGTGTCGTCGTTTAAGCGATACTAAAGATGGTTGGTTGGATTAATTCTGAGTAGATGAAAAATCACTTTTATTTTAACCATGAAAAGTGATTTAAAAATTACTTTTAAATTTATTCCACTTTGAGTCTTAAACTTTCAAATTGTATAAAATTAATTCATTTTTTTACTTTAACATGTGTGAAATTGTTACTTGTAACTTAAAAAAGTTTTCACTTTTAAACTCTAAACCCTAAATCGATGAGTTTTTTTTTTCGGTAAATAAAAATATTAAAATTAAAAAGAACTACCCTCTTACATAAAATTTTCTTAAATTTAAGATTAAAATAATTAACTTAAACTTACTGGAAAATTTGAAATTGGAATGGTTCAAAAGATAATCTTTTTTAAAAAAATATTAATTATAGTTTATATTTGTTTTTTAATTTTTTTTAAAAAAAACATTTTTGTCCATTTTCCCAAATGTATCTTACCCTACCGAGAAAATGGACAAAAGAACATATACATAAGTATTTTTTTTTCTATTTTAATTATTAGAACTAAAATTAATTATTAATTTAAAATTTTATTTTTAATAGTAAAATTGCTTAAAATATTTACAGATCTAACAAAATATCATTGTCTATCAACAATAGATCGAGATAAACTACCATTGTTGTGTTTATTTGTATTGTGATAGACACACAGACGAATCTATGAAAGGGCAAAAGGGAGTACGTGCCCTCTCACATCATGTCGAGTATATTTACGTGCCCTCTCACAACATGTCGAGTATATTTACGTGCCCTCTCACATCACATCTGTACGTGCCCTCTCACAGAGATGAGTATATTTGGTTTTTTATTACTTATAAACAATTTGCATTAATATTTTAAATATAATATATTACGTGCCCCCATGACACATAGTTGGATCGTGCTTCATTGGTTTGGTGGTGGAAATAAGACCTCGATGTCATCGGTACATGTTTATATACAAATATTTTTTAAATTTTAGACTCATCTAGTAACTATTTAGATCTCGTCTCGTCTGGTAACCATTTTATTTAAGATTTTTAGTTTTGAAAATTAAAAATTAAGCATATAAACACTTCTTCCATCACTAAATCTCTTGCTTTGATGTCTACTCTTTATCCATATTTTCATAAACCAAGTCAAAATTTAAAAACTAAAAAAAAATAAAAAAATTAATTCTTAAAATCTTGTGTTTGATTTTAAAATTTAGCTAAGAGTGCAACTCTTCGTTTTAAGATTGATATAAATCATAGTAAGAAAGTGGAATTAATGCATAACACTAGTTTTCTTTTTCTTTTTTTTTTCTTTCTTTCTTTTTTTTTTTTTTAACTAAACTTGCAATTTTAACTCTAATAAAACTCATAAAAATGTCTAATAGACATAAAAAAAAACCTTTAATTTAGTAGGTAAAAATCTTATAAAATATTAAAATGATTAAAAATTAATTGTTGTATTAGGCAATCTTCTAATAAACAAATTGTTGTATTAGACTAAAAAAATTGTTTTTGTTTAACCTTAAATTTTTTATTTTTTAGCTAGTAGTTACATTTTTTTAATAAAAAATGTCCGGTAAAACGTATTAAACTCACTAATCGATTTAGTATATAATTTTTAAAGTTTAAGAACTATTTGAAATAAATGTAGCAGTTACAAGGTTAAAATTTTAACGTTGTGTAAAGTTGTGGCTCTAACATGAAATTGTGGATATGTCATTGTTCATACGTTAGTCGTTAAACTTGTTTTGACGATATTATGACTTTATATGAACTTGTTCCCCTCTTAGATGAATTCCTAGATCCGTCACTGTAGATACATTAGTAGTTTATTGTGTTCTATCATATCACAAATAGACTGAGATATTTGCTATATTTGTAAATATTTTTATTCATTTTGTTGTATTTAAAAATATACCTTTAATTTGAAGAGAGTGAAAAACTTTTTTGGGTTAAAAATAGAATTTTCTCCTTTTAAAACAGGTAGTTTAATTTAATTTCAACTAATTAATGTGGTAGAGCAAGATTTTAAAGTAAACAAGTTAAAGATGAATATTGGGTGACTGGATTTATGGTTGAAAAGTGATATGACAAGAACTAAAGCGATTAGTTTTTTAAAAAGTTAAGAACTAAAATAAATATCTTGAAAGTTTTGGGAACCAAAATAAAACAAACTTAAAAATTTAAGAGTGTAAACAAATATATTAAAAATTTAGATTAAGAGATGTAAGCTCGTAAGAGCCTAGGAGAAAAGAGAAGCTTAGGAGAGAACTCAAGAGGATCTTAAAGGAGCCTAGAAGAGAGCCTCCTAAAAGAAACTCATATGAGGAGGAGGACCTACAAGGAAAAACCTAGCCTCCTAAGAGGAGCTCATAGGAGAAGGACGATTCACAAGGGAGAGCCTAGCCTTCTGAAAGGAGCTCACAGGAAGAGAAAGGCCCTCGAGAAAGAGACTAACCTCCTAAGGGGAGTTATAGAAGGAGGACCCACATGGAGAGTTTAGCCTCCTAAGTGGAGTTCACAAAAGATGGAGGATTCACAAGGGAGAGTTTGGTCTACTAGAAGAAGCTCACAAGAGGAGGACCCACAAGGGATAGTCTAGCCTCAAAAGAGGAGCTCGAGAGAGGAGGATGACCCACAAGAGATAGTTTAGCCTCATAAGAAGAGCTCGGGAGAGGAGGAGGACCCACAAGTGCAACTACCCATTGATTATCAACTCAACGATTCTAGAAATTTAAGAGGGACAATTATGAGGCTGAGCATAAGTTACAAATCACTATTATATATAAACGACATAGGTCATTGGTTGAAGGTATGCTTGAATACCCTACTATTTTCTCTATTGTCTAGTTACTCAGAAATACACTAACTTGGATGTCGGAATATGTGTGGTTAGACTCTACACTCATGCTTACCTTCTTTTGTCTTGTAGACACTCAAACAAATCTTTCTGTAAAATAAATTTGAGGGTTGATCAATTTTTTTGCATCAACAAAATCTAAATAGTACAAGAATACCTATGTTAGGGTACAAAACACAGTGCACTTTAAATTGGTCATGGAAACATTCTCATGCATTCATTACAGCAGCAGCAGCAACAACAATAATAAAATGTCACTCTCAGCATATAGAGGTTATTGTCACCTAATGGAACTCTCCAATTGAATATTGTAAAATTTTCAAAATTTAATTCTAAAAAAGAGAGAATTCAGTTTGGTGAATCTGTGGGTGCAAAAGAGGTCTAGAATGAACTCAATCAAAGGAACTGGATGGGCCCTAAATCCAAACTTTCAAACATTTTTTTTTTTTAAAAAAAAAAATTGTGTTAGTGGAGATCATAATGTTTGGCTTTATACATTATTTTATAATTGAAATTGGTGAATGTTTTTGTCATCATGGAGAGTTTAGCTTCAAAGAGTCACTACAAAGGTAGGTAACTAAGGATAAATTGCTTCCACTTTTCTAATTCACTTTGTTGTTCTATTACAACATTTGTTTTCATATTTTAAAATGAATTAAATTACCATTTTACCCTTCTCAAAATTTCTAAAATTTGTTATAATAAACTCGTGACTTTTTCATTAATTTTGTGCGTAGAAAATCTTTAAAGTTTAATAAGTATCTAATAAGTCTGAAAACCTTCAATTTGGATTTAATTACTTCACACAAACCCTAAGATTCAAATCACTGTATCCAACGTGTTTATTTAAACAAATTTCAACTTAACATTATAGTTCGGTGCATTTCACTAAAATTGCACAAAAAAAAGCTTTATATATAAAAAATGAATTGCATAGTTGTTTTTTACATGATTAAACTGAAAAAAGGAGATAGTATTGTCAAATTTATGTTATTCTTGCTAAAGTGAGTAAATAATTACAGTGTAAATGCATGACAAAACTCCTCTAATAATTTTTTTTGGATCTACCACTGAACTTGTTCGTTGGGAGTGAACATCTTAAATCGTTAGAAGTCTATAGTAGTTTGCTCAAATTGACAAATTTTCTGCATTCATTCCTACAAAATGAAAGCTTAATTTCCCACACCTTCCCATCGTTATTATACAAATTCAATACTAACAAAATCATCTCATTTTCTAATCCTGTGTTCCCTTTAATCATTATTTCCCTCTACCCCACTTCCAAACATGGCCTTTTTGGGCGGCAAGAACCAAAGGGAAGATGGCTCGCTCATGTCATCCCTTCATCATTTCCCATTCACCTTTCTTCTTAAACCCTTTACAATGGCGAAAGACTTCTCAATATATAACCAATGTGATTCCAAGCTAACTGGTTTTCAAGCCATTTCACTTCGAATTTTCTTCCCCATTTTTAATCCACATTTTCGCTGCTCAAATTCATCACACCCCTTCTCTTTACAACTCCCATTTTAGGGGAGATTGAGAAAAAGGGTTTTCTGAAATGGGTTTATCTTTGATTTTTCATTTGGGTTTTTGTTTTTGATGTGCAATTGATTGTTGAAGAATGAGAAACTTTTATAAAATGGAGCTCATTGCTATGAGCGTTTGTAATGCTTTTCTTCTGCCATTAGTTCAAGGCTCAGCTCATGAAGAGTTGCAGAAAGCTAGGAGTCAGAGGAGCATAGAAGACAGCCATGAAAAGGTAAAGTTTAAGCTAGTTTTCTTGTTTAAAATATTGATATGAGATTAAAGTTATTTTAGCCCACTTTATTTTCTGTTGAATTATTGATGTAAGATTAAATTTACAGTAACCTTTTCACCTGACTGTTTGAGTTTATGGGTGATTTAACATGATATTAGGTTAGGGAATTCTCTTTTTGACTCCTGTAAAGTCATTTTTTCTCTTATTAGCCACTTGTTGGTTCTTGTGCAAATTTTGCACCCCACTGGCCAAAGAGAGTGTTGTAGTGTTGATATATGATCAAATTTGTTCTAGCCTACTATTTTTCTTGTTGAATTTTTCATATAAGACTAAATTTACAGTAACCTTTTCACCACAGTCTTTGAGTTTAGTGGTGATTTAACATATTAGGCTTGGAGATCGATCCCCTGTTTAGATCCTATAAAGTCATTTTTTTCTCTTTGTAACCACTTGTTGGTTCTCTTGCAAATAAAGTCCAGTGAAAAAGAGTTCACAGTGTTGATATAAGATTAAATTTATTCTAGCCAACTATTTTTCTTCTTAAATTGTTGATAGAAGATCAAATTTAAAGTAACTTTTCACATGAATTTCATAGTTTGATCCTATGAAGTCATTTTTTTCTCTAGTTAATCACTTTTTGATTTTGGGTAAATTTGGATCCTTCAAGCGAATGAAAATGTTAAGTATTGATATATAATTAAATTCGCTGTAATCTGCGGATGATTTTGGAAGTTAGGCTCATGTTTATAGTTTTGCAGTTAAGCCATCAAAAGAGATTTGATATTCAACTCCATGGATTACTCCTCTGGATTTCAATGGGGTTCCTAATGCCTGTTGGGATACTTACAATTAGAATGTCTGGTAGGATGGCTCGTGGGTCGACTCTGTTAAAGGTCTTCTTCTACCTCCATGTTGTTTTGCAGGTCAAGCAACTCCCATCTTCATTCTTCATTCTTCTACTAATTTTTATAAATATCTTGTAACTCAGAGGAAGATGATGTATTCTTTCAAGATCATAAAAATGCTTAAAAGGCAACAATTGTTTGTTTTGAATTTGATAAGAACATAATCATGCCCAGCATGTTGTATCATCATGATTTCTTTGTTTTTATTCTGGAATTTTCTTTAGTTTTGCTGATTACAATTTAGTGGCAGAGATGTTAAAGAATTCATACTTGATCAGCAAGAAAAAGACTATAATTAGTAGTAGTACCCCTCATGATCCTTCCCAGTGTCTCCAATGAGCACAAACTATTTCTCTCTCTTTCTAAGAGTAAATTGTGAATGTTAGTCTTGCAAGCTATTATCTCTAGCTTGCCAACATTGTTAATTAGTATTGATTGATTGGCTAGTTAACTATATTGTAAAACAAATAGTTTTTTAAAGCATAAGGATTTATGATATTTGCATGAGCATTAAAGTATAAGGATACAAAAGGGATTTGCACTTATCCTCTTGACTTTGTTCTTTTGGAGTACTTTATAGACCTAATTTTGTTTGGCTCCTTTCTGTGCCTTTTTTTTTTTTTTTTTTGTATGCACTTTTTTTTTCCCCTAATAACAGCTGAAATTTTAAATTAAAATTAGAAAATATAGTGATTCTGAACTTGATATATTGACTTTTTCATTTAACAGACACTATCCCTCCTCTTGGCCACAGCTGGAGCTGTAATGTCCATCAGAAAATTTGATAACTTATTTAATAATAGCCATCAAAGAATAGGTTTAGCTCTTTACATAGCCATATGGGCACAGGCAGTGATAGGCATTTTCAGGCCTCAAAGGTAAATTTCCTCCGCTTTTCCCATTTTACCCTCTTTCATTTTTAGGACCTTTCTTGACTTATGAAACTTCGTAGGACCAAAACATGATTGCTCCACTAAATGGTCCCATTGAAATATGCAACATAAGAGTTTGTCTTAACTTCTATAGGTAATCAAAAGCACTTTTAAATTTTACTTTGGCATCTAATTACATAGCCAAAAATGTTTTAATTTTTTTTTTAAAAAAATACATAACATACTCTTAGAATTTTCCCTTAGTTAATGCTTATTCATCCATCTTTTAGAGAGGCCATTTTTTGTGGTTTTCTGAGGCGTGTGCTGTGTTGTGGATATTTGGAGGGAGAGGAATAGTAAAGTGTTTAGAGGTAGGTCAGAGACCCCTGTGAAGTTTGGTCTTTAGTGAGATTTTATGTCACTTTGGGCTTCAATATCGAAACATTTTTGTAACTATTCTCTTGTTAACATCTTACTTAGTTGGAATCCCTTCCTTTTGAAGGAGTGTTTTGGTGGGCTTGTTTTCTTTGTATGCCTCTTTCCTTTTTCTATCGTTGATTCTATTTTAAAAAACAGTTAATTCAAAAAGTAGTTACAAAATGAGGACTCTGCTCAAAAACAGTATCCTCAAAATTCATTACAAAATAAGTCTCTGAACCTTCTGTGGAAATGTTTCCTTTTAATAACTGAGTTGAAGCTTTTCTGAGAAACCATCACCACTCACTTCACTTGTGCAGGGGAAAGAAAGAAAGAAATGCATGGTTTCTTATGCATTGGATTCTTGGAACAATAATTTCTTTAGTGGGAATCATCAATATCTACACTGGCTTAAATGCCTACCATAAGAAAACTTCAAGAAGCATTGGATTATGGACTGTACTCTTCACTGCAGAGATCTCTTTCATTGGTTTCTTTTATTTGTTTCAAGATAAATGGGAGTTTTTGCAGAAGCAAGGGGTTGTTTTAGGGGAATCTGAAGCAGTTTCTCGTTCTGATGAACAAGTAGAAACTCAAAGGCAAAACTCCAAGGAATTGTTGCCTGATCGTTGTACCAAACAAAATGCACTCAGAAACTTGTTTGATTAAAATGGGTTTTTTTTTTCCTCCCCATTTTTCTTACTAGCTTAGCTACTATGTTTACATGTTCGATCTGACTGAAATTTCTACTCTATTTTTGATGCATGCACTTTGTGCAAGTGAACTGTGATGCTCTAGGGAGGGTTATGCTGATGAGTGCATGCATCAAAAAGAGTATCTTCCATTTGCTCAAATTTACATTAATCTCTTAAGCCAAAGTTAAATTCCTAGTGGTTGAAGTTTTTGCCCCAAGAGATTTTATTTTGATTGATGGTTGTGTTAAAGAGTATATGTATGTTGAAAAAAAAAACCTTATTAGTTTAAAGCGTGTGGATTTGGTAGTTGTTTAACATTGTATTAGGTGAGAAGATGTTGTTATAAATTATAATCTTTCTTTAATTCTATGTGATGATGTGCTTTTGAGTATCCTCCCTTCTTCTGAGTGGAAAAGGCAGTCATCTAGAGGATGGGGTTGGGAATCCAGTTTTGATCTTTAAAGATGTGCTAGAGAAGTCTATTTTTCTTCCAAAGAAGAATCTTTTTAACTACACCAGGGGTTGGTAAACTGGGTACCACAGGGGTTGGGAATTTGTTAGTATAGTAAAATTGACCAATATTTATTACAGACAGAACTTAAACATCATGTCTTGTATTATGTCAGCAACATGTTTCTATAATAGGTAATAAACAAATGCTGCAGAATTTCATGGGTTGCCTTCTTTCTTCTAAATAGATTATTTATTCCTATATATTGAGAGAATCTTTTACAAAGTTTGATGAAACGTTATTACGGAAGTGATGGGAGCTCAAACTTAGAGAATGCTTAAGTTGAAACTAAAAAGTAGGTTGTACATGAGTCACTAAATCGACTATCATACAAGTATTTCGTTGTAATTATTAAACTCCCGGACATACAATTTCCAAATTAAGTGTTATAGCATTGAATTGGATTAATAATCTTTATGTTGTGTCTCACTATCTCTTGTGTTATTATTGATATTAAGTTATTCTGTTTGTCAATAATTATGCTACAACGTCATATTTGACATTAAGTATTATGTGTTAGATGAAATCTATTTTAATTTTTTATAGAGTTTCAATTAGACATAAATTTAAAATGGATATCTATAATACATCAACTAATTTTTAAACTTTTAGAATCTATCATATTAGATACTTTTAAAGGTTAAGAAACTAAATCAACAAAAATTCAATAATTAAAATCTAAACTTAACCTTCTAATTTAACAATCAAGAATTTACAAAAATAAAAGTATCATCTAGCAATAGATTTGATATTTCATTTGAAATTTGAGTTATCTACGTTTCAATCTTTTGTGATTTCATACCTTAAATCGAACTTAAGAGTTAAAACGAATTAGACAAGTATGTAATTAGTCGTAAAAAGTTAGAATATAGTCCTAAAAGTTAAATTATTTATAATGATTTGATAAAATCTTTAAATACTATATATAATTTTATAAATCTTCCGTAAATAGTCTATATTGCAAAGGCTATTTAATAGTTATGAGATTATAGAATCATGATAAATTATAATTATTAAACTTCTAACTTTTTCAAAATTATAGATGTCACCTTTAATCGTATAAAATTTATTTACTTTTCATTATTGAATAATCTTTTCGATATAGAATCCTCCACATATATTTTTTTTTAAATCACTTCTTCTCTTGTAAGTACAACAATGAAGTAGAAGATTGAACCTCCGAGCATTAGAGACGAAAGTCGTGTTAATATCATTGGACTAAAAAAAAATTCTTCAAATACCTATGATCTAAATTTAAATCAATTGCTAAAATAACACATGTCCATCTTTAAAGTATGGTGGTAGTTGCAATTATACTCTTAAATTTTCAAATTTAAAAATTGAGTAATCAAACTTACAAGTTTTAAAACTGGATTCCTAAACTTATATGATTGTATAAATGATATTGATTATATAATTTTGATGATTCAATTTTTATCATTTGTGGGTCCAATTTTTACTATTATTGTGAGGTTGAGGGTTCAACTTTAACACTTTTAAAACTTTAGGAGCCTAATTGTTATTATACAAAATTTAGGGGTGTAATTGCAATTATCACCATACTTTTAAGGGTGCTCTTTGTAATTTTCCCTTATAAAAATTGGGTTTAAAAAACTAAAAACATTATTAGTCCCTAAACTTTCATTAAAATAACATTTTAGTCCATAAACATTTGTAAAGATGTAGTCTCTACACTTGCAATTTTGTAACGGTTTAGTTACTACACTTTAATATGTAATGATTTAGTTTTTGTACTTTCAAATCTATAACAATTTAGTTTTTGTACTTTCAAATCTATAACAATTTAGTTTTTGTACTTTCAAAATTGTAATAATTTAGATTTTACAATAAAAATCATCAAAATTCAAATTTAATTTTTATTATTTAAAAAATTAAAAGTTTTTAATTAGCTTATGGATTTATTTAAACAAAAAAAAAATCTCGTAAAATCTTTTAACACTAATTTTTAGGATATATAAATTAAGTTATGGACTAAACGGTTACAAGCGGAAGCTTAGATAGTAAATTGTTATTTGGTTTAGGGACTAAAAAGTAATTTTAAACTTAAAAGATTATGAATGTCCTCTCCTCACAAGAACCTTTTGAAAATTGCGTTACAAATTGGAAAAACAACTGATAGTTTTTCACTGACATTGTTGTCTGCGTTCAACCGTACACCTCCGGAGGAAGAAAGAGGACCACTTTCTTGATATTGTGAAAATCTGTGATACTCCTTTGGATTTTTCTTCCTTCTCTCATTAATCCAGCACCGTTCTCAATTTGTATTTCAATTTCTTCACCAGATTCCCATTCAATTTTGTTAATCTACACCACACTAGCTTCATCGCTCCAACAATGGCTTCACAAGATACTCATCACCACCACCACGACGAACATGATCACCACCACGGACATGACCACCACCACAGTCACGAGTAATTTCCATTCAATTTGTGGATTTATGTTTCATTTCTCTGGCTCTGTGTTCATCATTTTTTCACTTTTAACAGGAAACCTAAGGGGGATTCTTCCTTTGTTGGAGCAGATGGTAAGATTTATCATAGTCATGATGGACTGGCGCCTCATTCCCATGAACCCATTTACTCTCCTGGCTTCTTCACTAGGAGAGCTCCTCCTCTTCTTACAAGAAATTTTAATGAAAGAGCTTTTACTGTTGGTATTGGTGGCCCTGTTGGTACTGGGTATATTTATCTTCCCTTTCATTTCATTTTTTCTACTCATTTCCATTGAAATGAAATGCAAGAGGGATTAACTTTTGAGCCTCTAACCTATTGGCATCTTTACTATCTATATTATCTACCGTGGACTTAGTTATCAGATGAACCACGTAAATCTCTCTTGTCCATTTCTTTACTTTTTATATTTTCTCGCATTCTTTGATTTTCAATTTCATGTCTCACCCAATCCTGTTGTATCCTTGTTTAGGAAGACAGCTCTGATGCTGGCACTTTGTACCTTCTTACGTGATAAATACAGTCTTGCTGCAGTAAGTGTGATTTTGAATTGAGATTCTGCATATCACTTTCACTTTTCAGTTCCCCTCTCTGATTTAATATTTGTAGAATGTTGGACCTGTGTCTGTATATGCCCATTTTAAAATAACACTCACTAGCTCTATTACTCTATACATGTATTTGAGATTGTACATTGTGGTTACTGGTTACTTATGCTGGTATTTTTTTCCTATATATCGGAACAGATCGGTGCAAGTTATTGTTTTTCATTTGAACTTCAAGGATGAGCTTTTGTTAACTAACTGATGTTCGGAAATCAACGACAGAGTTATTTCTCACTTGTTTGATAACCATTTGGTTTTTGAAATTTTGGTTATGAAAATTAAACTTACAAACATTATTTCCACTATAAGTTTCTATGATTTGTTATCCGTTTTCTGCTAATACTTTCAAAAATCAAGTCAAGTTTTGAAAACTAAAAGAAATGGTAGTTCTTCAAAATTCAAGTTAAGTTTTGGAACTAAAAAAATTAGTTTTTCAAAAACCAAACTAAGTTTTGAAAACTATAAAAAGAGTAGCTTCCGAATTGTAGTTTTTGTTTTTAGATTTGACTCTTAATTTAAGTTTTCTTAGAAAATGTGAAAGTCATAATTAGAAAATTGAAAGAAAACAAACATAAATTTCAAAAATTAAAAATGAAATTGTTTACAAATGGGGAAATGGGGGAGTGTACTGACAGACTGTTCATTTAGGGTTGGATAGTATTTGGACAGTTACACATAAATTTTGAGCAAATTCGGCATTGTGAAATTAGAGTGCCAAAAGTTTAGTAAGATAATGAGTTAGTTTTTTTAAGTAGGCCCTAAACCCTAAACCGATTCATCACCAATTTAATTTTTTCTTTAGTAAATTTATGTAACTAATATTGTGGTAGAATGAAATGAGTTTCTGCTACAAACTTGAGAATGAAAAATCATCAAACATAAGAATCAGATTTTGATCTTTAATTTTGATTAGAAGAAAAAAAAGATATGTATTCAGATTGATTGGCATGATCACTGTTAGGTCACAAACGACATCTTCACAAAAGAGGATGGAGAATTTTTGGTGAAGCATGGAGCACTACCAGAGGAAAGGATTAGAGCAGTGGAAACTGGTGGCTGCCCACACGCCGCTATTCGCGAAGACATCAGCATTAATCTTGGACCTCTTGAGGAGCTTTCGAACTTGTATAAAACAGATATCCTTCTCTGTGAATCTGGTGGAGGTAATTTGGAAATCCTCAATTATGAAGTTTGAATAACATGGTGCGTTATATTATTTTAACTTCTCTTTCAATGATGTCAATTCATGCAAAACTGGATCTATCTTACCATTCCTTTCTCATTCATAGACTTGCATTTGCATCAGAAAAAACCAGTTGTGGGTTCAAATATGGTATATTGAATACTTAGGGTTCAAAAGAAAGGCACTTTACAATAATTTAGGTCCCATTTGGCATATTTCGTTTTTGGTTTTGGTTTTTGGTTTTTGAAAATTATGTCTATTTCTCCTCAATTTCTTATAACGATTTGCATCTTTCTTAAATGGAATTGGATTTTAAGCCAGATTCCAAAAACTGAAACAAGTTTTTAAAAACTACTTTTTTTTTTGTTTTCATAATTTGACATGATTGTTTAAACATTGATAGAAAGTAGATAACAAACAAGAAATTTTGAGGTGAGGGAGATGTTTATAGGCTTAAATTTCAAAATCTAAAAGAAAAACACTAAATGGTTAATAAACAGGATCTTAGATATCTCAAGTTCTCGTGTTTGGTGTAAAAGAAGAAAGTAATCTTGGATGTGTAGTCTTTATGGAGATAGGTTTTCAAAAAAATTGCTCCTAGAATTTGAAGTCTTCAATGCATGTTTTATCTGTTTTCTTGTGCAGATAACTTGGCTGCCAACTTCAGCAGAGAACTTGCTGACTATATCATCTATATCATCGATGTGTCCGGTGGGGATAAGATTCCTCGAAAAGGTGGCCCTGGAATCACGCAGGCTGATCTTCTTGTATGTGGTTTCCTAATTGTGTGGATTGCCAAAAAAATTTATGATCACTCATCTCAAGCATCTCTTTATAAGTGGTTGAATTTTAATAACAGGTAATAAACAAAACTGACCTTGCACAAGCAGTTGGAGCTGATCTAGCAGTTATGGAGCGTGATGCACTGAAAATGCGAGATGGGGGACCGTTTGTATTTGCTCAGGTTAGCTTTTGTCGCTCTATTTGATATTGGAGTTTCATCTCAAAACCAATGACATTGAGGGGAGTAGCTCGTGTATCTTATAAAGATTGTGAGCTTCCTTGATTTTTCCAATGTAAAATCTTCTACATGGTATCATTTGTAGCTAGAGAATCATATAGTTGACTATGCTGTGTTAATGTCTTTGAATCTGAATGTAAATGAAGAACTTCTTTATCCATGTTGATGATATATGCCTCGACCAATGTTCGTGTAGGTTAAACATGGAGTAGGCGTTGAGGAAATCATTAACCACATTATACAGGCATGGGAATTAGCAACAGGGAAGAAACGCCATTGAAATCTGTGAGGACGAAATTGGCAGGAACTTGTCAAGAGTTTAACCACTGCAATAGGAGACGTTGTACTGAGTTTTTCTCCCTTCTAAAAAACGAGGCTTAGCCTGATCTTTTAGCTTTGGGATACAATAAGAGGCTCCTACTTCTATGAGATTATATGCTTTGTGTGATAATCAGAATTGTCTGCCTCAATCCTTCTATAAGTACTTTCTTGAAAAGTAACGAAAAACAGCTCTAGAAAATCAAGTCACGTTTTGAAAACGGAAGGAAAATAGTTTTCAAAAACTCTGTTTTGTTTTTAAACGTTTCCTTAAGGAGTGGAATCTAAGGTAGTAGAAAAAACTATCAGAAACTTTATATTTTGAAAAAGAATAAAAATAATTATCAAATGAAACTTAATTAAGTTGATATTTGTTTTAAGTGATTTAAATTATCAAACAATGGCTTGATTTTTTATATTTTATATTTAAAAGTAAGCTTAAGCTCATAAATACTATTTCTAGTTCAATCAATTAGCTTAAAAGCATGTAAGTGAAATCTAGAAATGGTTATTGTTTGGGTAGAAATGCATCACGATTGCGTGAATAAGTCATATGAATTTCAAAATTATCGTGTAGAAGTCATATGAATTTCAAAATTATCGTGTGTCAAATTCTAATTCAAATCTTGAGTTTTGAGCATGAGAGATGGTATCAAAATGAATTCCAATAAAATAGCGTCTTTCTGAAGGTGAAAGACTCATTTTAAAAGTTTAAAATGGCAAATAACCCAAATTTTTAAAAAACTGTCAAATGCCCATATGATGATGTTATCGTCTCGTGAAATTACAGCACTACCCTCAATATTAATTTAGGGTTTTTATTGTCCTCCCAACTGTATGTTTTTTCTCATCTCCCCACACATCTTCCTCTTCTTTTGTCTTCATGCAGGCTTCATCTTCTTCGTTAGCACGACGTTCATGAGCCTCGACTTTTTTTCTGACTTCTTCTTCACGGGGCTGAGAGATGGGTGATGAGAGAGTTGGGGGAGATTGAGGAAAACGAGATGGGTGAGACAATGAACGGTTTTGAGAGAGCGAAACCATGATATGGGTGAGGCTAGCGAGACAAACGAAACTTGGGCAAGACGACCAAACGACATCGAGTTTGAGCAAGGGCAACACCGATTTTGAGTGAGAGTGACACCAATTTTGAACGAGAGAACGAAACTAAGAGAGGTTGAGCTTGAGCGAGACAAACGAAAGTGATTTTTCGCGTGTGTTCGAGTGTATTTTGATAATTTCACTCAAATTTAACATTTTCTCTCCAACTCTCACTTTAAAGTGGAAGGTACGAGCATTACAATTACAACATTTACAAAGTGGATGTGATGCATGTACTCACCAAATTTTAAAGTTAAGGTTAAAAACAATAGGAAAATGAGAAAAATGTTGGCATCGACTCTGCTGGGGATCGAACCCAGAGTCTCTGGTTCCGTAGACCAGCGCCTTATCCATTGGGCCACAGAGTCACATTTTTCAATCCCTTTGTTTTATTTAAAATATCATTACGTAATAGAAACTTTAAATTATGAAAAAAAATCAATTTATTTTAAAATCAAAATCTAAAATTTTTTAAAAAATGTCGAACTATTTATACACTTTTATCGATCTCTATCAATAATAGATATGTATCAACTTTTGTAGTCCACACAAAAATCTAAAAAGACGAATATTATCAAATAAGTGCATGAATTTTTTTAGTCTTAATTTGCAATTGCAAAATTTCAAAGACTATAAATTGTAAATTTTTTAAATAGTTTTATTTAAATTAAATACCATTTTGTACTATATGTATGAGTATGTTCTAAAACATTTGGTGAATGAAGTTTTACACTAAAATTTTGCAAGGATAAAAAACAAAAAGAAATTAATCAAAATACTTAATTTTGAGAGGTACATAAATCAAAATAATAAAAATTGAAAATTGAATAACGGAACTAATATCTATACATTTTATTTTCATTAAAAAAAAACTCTTTTGCTCCTTAACTTTGGTGAAATTAGCGATATAGTCTCTTAACTTTTGCTAGCAGTGACATAGTTTTCGTACTTTCAATTTTGTAATGATTTAGTCTATAAACTTTAATAAGGAAAACTTTGTCCATTACTTTATAATTTGTAATGATTTAATCTCTGTCGTGATAAACACTATAGAATTTAATTATTAAAAATACAATATATACATACAGATCAATAAATGGATTAAAGATCAAAATTTTTAAATAAGTTATTATGTAAGAAAAATTAACCTCAACTTTTATGAGATTTTTCAAGATAGGAATTAATCGCTTGTAAATTTTAAAATAAGACAAACTAAATTGTTACAATGGACTAAGATAGAGATTAAATTGTTACTAAAATGTTACTCTCACGAATGGCAAAAATGTTTTTTTAACATTTTTATCTATTTATAAGTACATTATTACAATATGGATTTGAATTTATTGTTCACCTAAGTCTAGCGCGTGTTTGGGAGTGATATAGAAATTTTTAATCTCACTTTTTCGCAACCAAAATCACACTAAAAATACACCTTTAATCACTCTAAATAATCTTAATATTTAGGGTTTACAATTTTCATCGAAATTAGTTTTGAATTATTAAAAACATGTTTCATAATCATTTTTAAAATTAACAAAAATAATTTTAATCATCTCATAATCACTCATAAACGTATCGGCTTTAAGTTACTCGAATCTTTTGAATCAATTTTTATAAAAGAAAAATAAAAAGATTAAACAAAAGCTTGTAATTGTCTCAATAAGTAAAATACATCAAAATACACTTTTAATCACTATAAATTATCTACAAATTTAATTTTACTCCATTAAAATTGATTTTAAATGGTTGAAAACATGTTTCAATCATATTTTAAAAATAACCAAAGTAGTTTTAATCGTTTTAAAATTACTCGAGGATTTAAAGCAAAAAAAATTATAAATATATACATTGCATAAAATAAAACCGACTCCGCTGGGGATCGAACCCAGAATCTCTGGTTCCGTAGACCAGCGCCTTATCCATTGGGCCACGGAGTCCTTTAGACACATAGTTCGGTATAGTATTTTATATTAATTTTAATTTAATAAGTAGCCTTTAAACAAGCTACTTGGGAGTTCTCATGTGGAATTTTTTATTACTAATACAATTAAATTTTATCTTCGTAGATATTTTTAATGTTTATAGACCTCACACTATTTTTAAATTTACGTTAACGTGACAAGTGTTGGGAAAATAACACCGATGGAAATTGATTTTGTTGGCTGAGTCGCGGATCTCGCTCTCTTTAAGACGTTTCGC
>JBBPDJ010000004.1:10024064-10038474 GCA_037974625.1 Cucumis cinereus | reverse complement strand
TTTAGGAAACGCACGCTGACCGAGGCACTAGAGGCGCACACGGAACTGCCATGTTGACAGTCCACTTCCACGCGCCCCCACGCGCCACACGCGCGCTGACTCACGCGCGCCCACGCGCGCCCACGCGCCCCCACGCGCTCCCACGCGCCAGACGTGATCCTCTCTTCTCCACTTTGACCGCTCCTCCTCCTCAGTTGGCGCTGAATGTGGATCGTTCACTCCCCCTTTTTTTTCTTTTATTATTTTTTCATCAACAACAAGCAATATATGAAAGTAATACTACGAAAACATATTATGTCAACGAAAACTACTTTTGGAGGAAGTTCTTTTAACATAATTAACCTGCATACATAGATTTATTCGACCTTACCTAGAAATACCATAATAATATTAACCCGATTATTATGTAATATGAAAACATCTTGAGACAAAGGTGAAATTTGTGTTATATTTAAATATATATATATATATATATATATATATATATATATATATATAAATTGAGCAAAAAATAACATATTTTACTAGCTATTTCTTTTTGTTTATGACACACCTCCAATCTCAAGATTTAAGAAACAGTTGCAAAAAATGAAATGGATGGAGAAACATAATACCGTTTAAAAAACATTATCGATTTACGACCTTATAGGTTGTACAACCGTGTCTTTAGGCTCATCGTCGTTTTATTACGAGACAAAACAATGACTTAGAGAAAATGAAAACAGTTTGTTCATTTCTTTGCAGATCTCAGAATGGAGTGGAATGAATTTCATTACAACCATTTTGATGGAATTCTTGAGAAAATTTTGAACTCAGAATTTAATATCAACCTAACCCAATACACTAACACAAGTTCGAGTAAACCCATTTATTGGATTAGAAAACAGCAACAAATGGAATGGTGATGATGATAATGATAAAATTGCATAAAGACCAAAATGTTTAAAGGACCAAATAAGACGCCCGCAGCAAGCAAAGCAACCTCGTTGATAAATAAAATTACTAACTATTCTCAAGGCTAACCACTCGATTCTCCTACAAAACGTCGTAGTATGTAACATTATCCCGCTCAAGGTTTGAATGCTGAGAATGCCACGACCGAGTTGTGTCCACCAAATCCGAATGAATTTGAGATAGCTGGAAACAGAGAATCACATAACTTGATTAATGAACTAGGGTGTTGAGTCTTTTAATGAAAGAGATTGGAAATAAGTCAGCCATGGGGGCAGCAACCCACCAATGCGTAGGCAACTTACCAACATTCACTTCGTGTTGTTGCTTTACGTTTGCGACGGTATCAAAATCAACTGAAGGCTCCGGGTTCTACAGTCGAATAGAGAGAAAATGTTGATGATTTTCATCTATACCAGCTGATGCTAGAATATTGGGACGATATCTTAATGAAGGAAATTATTATGTGAATGTCCAAGTAGAACTAAATAGTAAAGGGAATGTAATTTCAGAGCTCTTTATATGTGAAAAATTCCCTCAAGTTTAGCTCGTATGATATTTTCCTATCAATGCATCAGGATTTGCAAAGAGAATTGAACTATCCCATAATCTGAAAATAGTTCTTTCATTTGAATTAGTAAACTCCTTCCCCCTACCGTCTCCAGCTAAAAATTAATTCTTGATTTTAAGGATGATACTAGATGCACTGTGTGAACATGTGAGATCAGAAAGTAGAGACAGACCACGACACGAGTTTTCGTCTACATTCAACAGTTAACCTGACATTATCAGAAATCAGATTGTTAAAAAGGAAAAGAGAGCGTACAAATTGATTTATGGAAGGATGCAACCATCCTGTTTCAATTGCTTTCACAGTGGCAATGGCTTCCAAACCTCCAGCAGCGCCGAGGCAGTGACCTATCATAGACTGAAAAGTAAACCAGAAAAAGCACCAGTAAACCAGTGGATCACTTTAAGAATAATAGATAGCAACCATGTAACCACTGGCGTATACGGTGGAGAGGGAGAAGAGACATTACCTTAGTCGCATTGATTTTGATCTCTGATGTATTCTTGAACACCTTCTTGATGGCATTGATCTCAGCTAAGTCACCGGCAAGGGTGGAAGTTGCATGTGCATTAATGTAGTTGACCTGTAAATTTTAATGAAAACAAATAAAAGGCAACTTTATGTTTCTTTTTCCTTTTTGTCTAAAAACATAATAATTTGACATTCCAAAAGCAGTAGCCTTTCCAAATCCCAGTATAACAAAAAGATTCAAAATGAAATGAGGCACTGTTCAGTAGTTGAGGCTACAAGAGTTGCTTGGAATTCCAAACCAGTAATAGGCCCATGAACTACCCACCCGTAAACAGCTGTGCCGTTTTATGTCACACGCAACAATTGATACAATCTACAATACAAAAAGCACCCATATTCTTCCAGGGAAAAATAAACCTTTGAATGGAGACAATCGCATCAACTTTACCAAGACATTTAACATGACAAACATGACGATCCCTAATATCTTAATGATTTACTAATGAATGAAATGAAGGTTTCTTAGTAGAAGTATAATTAAATACAATTAGATGCACGTTAGGTACACAAAATGTGGCAGATGCCTTAATATAAACAGGCCAACCAACATGCCGTGTAACATCATTCTTCATACATTATCAACGCAAATTTTGTGACTATCATAACAGCATTAACGTCAGAAATTGATTTGTCCCGTAATTGCAGCGATCTTTGGGCATTATCGTAAGAAACCAAACCAATAGAATATTCTCCAAAAAAAATAGAATAAAAAGATTGGATTTAGTTACCTCTTCAGGTGATACACCTGCATCTTCAAGACTGCTCAAGATGCATGAAGAGACACCAAGTCCATCTGCTCTAGGATCCGTCATGTGATAAGCATCACAGTTAACAGCCCCTCCCAAGTATTCAGCAAGAATTGGTGCACCTCGTTTCATTGCATGCTCCAAACTCTCCATTACCTATCAGGTAAACATCACCACTGGAGTCATCTTCAGTCAGATTTGAAATGCACACAGAGTACCGGTACCCAGAGTGAAATTCAACACGAAGAAAAATGAATCTTCATGTTGTTTGTTGTATACATAATAGCCCCAGTAAAAGCAAGATAAAAACTACCATCATCAGAACTTGGAAGAAAAAAATATCTTAATCAAGCTAAACTTCAGGGAAACTTCACTACCAGGCCTAAAACCAAACCTTAAGTTGATTGTCAAATGACAGTTCATGATCGGCAACAGCTAGACAAGAGCAAATGTGACTAATTGAATTAGTTCAGTTCAGTGAAAATGACCAAGAAGTTCAAAACATGTCCATTCTCCATGCTCATCAAGATGTGTGTCAAATCTTACCAGTATACCAGCACCTTCTCCCATGACAAAGCCATCACGGTCTTTGTCCCATGGCCTCGAAGCAGTTTTAGGATCATCATTTCTCTGAGATAGAGCCCTACAAGCAACAAAGCCCCCAAGACCAATAGGTATGATAGCAGCTTCAGTTCCACCAGCAAGCATCATATCAGCCTCTCCTCGACGAATGTGGTTTGCCGCAGCATAGAAGCAATAATTAGAGGTGGCACAAGCAGTGGATATAGAATAATTGGGACCCATGAAACCAATATCGATGGCAAGTAAGGCAGATCCCATATTCGTAATGGCATAAGGAATGAAAAAAGGGGTTATCTTTCTGTGACCTTTCTCTATCAGAGCCTGAACACCATCAGAAAAGACTGTAAGACCACCCATTCCTGTTCCAACAAGCACACCAGCACGCTCCTTGTCGATCTGTAGTAAAAATAAAACCACATTTGTTAATTGTATAAGATAAGGGAAAAAGAAATAATAGACTTGAGGAACTTTAATAATAGCTACACACAGTGTCTGCCTGAAAAACAAACTAATTTTTAGAGAAATCAAATGAAAGTTTTCCCTAGATCAAGGAAAGTAAAGTCAAACACATGCTGATGTCTTCAAATCTTCATGCATCTCTACCCAATTTTGCAATTAGCGATTCCCTTGTTTTTTTCTTAGAGGAAAAGAGAACTACTCCTTTCAAATATATTGATCACTATGCAACATAAATGATCTAACAACTTCCGTTCTAATGAAAAGCATCAATAATATAATAGAAAAAAATTAAAACTCCTATCCACTCCATCTATTAATATGGAAAAATAAAGGATTCTAATTGTCAACTCACGTGCCTCTTATTGGTATTACTAAAGATTCCAGAATGATCAATGAAGAAGCCATTAGAGAAATGTCTATCAATTTTGGAGTGATGTTAAATTTTAAAATTAGTTTATGACATATAAAAAGACGCTTAATTAGACTAGTTAGTACTTAAGAACATTTAAAGGTCAATATATTTAGTCAAAGGTCACTCTGCCTACAAAATACAGGTTTAATCCTAATTCAGCCAAATCACTTAAGCATGGCGACAAATTGCATCTCCTCACAAGCGAAAGCAGTAAACTAAATACTTCAGACACAGTTCCATAAAACTACTTCAAATCCATACTCGACCTAAGGAAGAAGAGCATGAGAGGAAATTTATTCACGATGAACAAAAAGATCCACGCATTGGATAGAAGCAGAATCCTCTTAGATTCCTAACCAAATAGGCAAAAATACTTGATGTCTTCGCAAACATCCTCCAGATCAAGAATTCAAGAATAATTCAACAAACCGATAAATGCAAGAAATGTAATCTTGCACAACACAAAAACACGCATCATTCTCCAAATACAAACGCATAATTTAGCAAAAATAAATAAATAAATAAAATAAGAAAAGTGAAATGACCTTAGAGCGCTTATCTCCACCAAGGTCAGCATCCTCAAGAGCTTTCTTTCCAGCAACAATACAATACCGAAGACAATCATCAAGGCGACGATCATTCTTACCATCAATGTATCCTTGAGAAGCAAATCCCCGGATCTGGCCACCGAAACGAGTAGGAAACTTGGAAGCATCAAAACGATCAATAAGAGTAACACCACTCTCACCAGAAAGCAACTTATCATAGTAAGTATCAACATCATTACCAAAGACAGAAACAAGTCCCATTCCAGTAATCACAACACGTTTCTTAGGATCTTTCTCCCGCTTAGGTGCAGAGACAGTGGAAGCAGCAGATGCAGAAACAAATGAAACTCGTCGGCGAGATTTAGGAGCAGAAACAAGGAACGGCGAGCATTTGCGATGGCGAAATGAATCCAAGGGAGAGGGCTTGAGAGTGGAGGAATGAATAGCGGCTTGCATGGTGGAAGAAGAATGGAGATTTGGGGAATGTGAGGGAGAAGAATGTATAAAAGAAGGATGGCGATGATAACAATGGAGGAATTGGGAGAGAAGAATCGATGTTCTAAGAGATTTGTTTGGCGGAATTGTAAAGCCACTCAATAAGCCTTCTCGTAATCTACGCCTATCTTTCAAAGGGCCAAAGCTTTTTTTTTCTTTTCTTTTTTCTTTTTCCTCTCTATGAAATTGAATGGGGAAGATACGAGTTTGGCAACCTAAATTTTATTTTATTTTTTCTTTTATTTTTATAAAAGAAAAAGTATTTGTTTCTTAGCCACTTTACCCACTAATTTGATTAATTAAAATATACTTTATTCACTAAATTAAAACATCTCTATAATCCATTATTATTCATATCTGCTGTAAATTTATTAAAATCATTCCTAATAAACTTTAGCTAGAGCGAGCTTAATTCAATGATACTTGGTGTGACTATTAATCTTAGAGGTAGAAGGTTTGATCCTCCAATCCAAAAACAATTTGGTCATTGAATGTTGGATTTGAGTAAGTGATTTGTTATGTAAATAAATGGATAAGTTGATGGCATGCTCAACATTTTTATAGAATATAAATTCTACGTTATAAAATAAAAAAAAATAATATATAATTTTGATTAAATTGTTTTACGTTAGAAACTAAGTTGTTACAAACCTAAAAATACAGTTACTAAATTATCATATTAAAATTTAAGGCCAAAAATGCTTTTTAATTCTGTTTCATATATCTATATATATATATATATACATATGAATGATTTGACATTGAATTGTCTAATCAATGTGTGATAGTATTAGCATTTAAGCACTAATACTAATAACTGAAGTTATTAAAACCAAAACTGGAGGCTGTTTGGAGTGGCAAAACGGTGCCAAACATGAGTCTTATCTAGGCACCAAGGGGTTAGTCTATACATACTTACTCGATCGTAGGAGATTTGAATTCATTAACTTACAAACTTTTTGTTGAGCGTAAACAAATGAAATAAAAGGTTTAACATGTAGTTTTTTACTTTCATATATTGTTGAATTAGGAAAAAAAAGATTATGTCAATTTAAACATAGTTTAATTGGTTGGGATGCCTTATATTTGGTTCGAGGTGAAAGTATTAGACCAAAATTCATGGTCAAACAATAGAAATTTATTACTAAATTGAGAGATTCTAAAAAATAACAGAAGTTTTATATTCAGATGATTTCAAAACCTCTCTATTATCAAGGTACATATAGATGCATTCTAGAATACCCATTAATAATTAATTAATCTAAATTAATGAGTAAAGTAAGTATTAGAAAAATTGTAGTGGGTAGCAATTCAAATATATTATTTTGTAGGTGTGTCGCACAAATTTGATGTTTTGTAAATATGACAAAAACATCTAATCTGAATTTATATTTATTTCTTATTACATACTTCCCTAAATAATTAATTGATAGAGAGATAAAGAAAGAGAGAGAGAAAAGTGATGATCGAACGTGCGATGGTCGACGAAGGTAAGCAGAATGGGAGATGGAGTGGTGGGTTGGCGTCAAACAAACATCCAACTGTCGACGAAGGTAAGAGCAGGAAGGTGGAGCAGTGGGCGGCAACAAATGAGGTGGAGCGGCGCTAGTTGTTTGAAGAGAGATGTTGGAAACTTGGAGAATAAGAGGGGTCTACATCTGCTGCTTTAGAGGAAGACATTCAAGTTTTCTCCTAAACCCTAAACCTATCATTTTAATTCAAGTGTATTAAGAAGTATCAAGTGTACATCAATAGAGTATCGAGATGTTTCAAGTGTATCACGTATACAAGATGCATAAGTGTTTCAAGTATATTAGGTGGGTATCAGATGTATCTGGTGCATTCATACATTTTTTACATTTCTTATTTTAAATCATGGGTTGGATTTGTTTTTTACTACTATTGCAAAACTAAAAGGTTTGAACTATAGATCTACTATTAAAAACTTATTTGCCGCATATTGCAACTCGCCCTAAATTTTAAATGAAATATACTAATTATTTAACCATGAAATTGATACTCAAATTTTAGGTGATAAAATGAAACTTTTTTTTCTTAATATTCGACAGTGGTAAAGAAAAATCTCTAACTTGAAATTTTCTAGTTTTAAAACAAAATTTAAACTAGATAAATGACCAATACTAAGATTTACCTTAAACAAATAACAAAAAAAAATTATAATTATGAATATGGCTAAATCAAAAAGAAAAATATGTATAAAATTGTCAAAAAATGTTCCTAGTTCTAATAAACCTTTCAGCTCTCAATTACAATTATTCTAAAATTCAAAATACTCTATCATTAAAACATTCTTTCCCAAACACACTATCATTAAAACATTCCTCCCCATTCCTCCCCAAACACATCATCTCAAATCACATCTTCCAACAACCTACCTAACCCCCATCTTCCAACAACCTATCCAGCCCCCAAATCCTCCCATAAATCCCTAATTTCTCCCACTGTTCTTAATTTTCATCTTTCTTTAAGACACTCACGAACCTTCTCCTTATCACCATACTACACCATCGAACGACAGACTACTCGTTCACGAGCAGACTCCTCCCCGTCACGTCCATCAAACTCCTCCCCGTCATGCCACAAACGCAATAGGCCGCTACCTCAACCGGTTGCCACTCATTCTACTTCAAGCTCGTCATCGACGTGCACTTGCTGCAAAAGTAAGGTATGTGTTTGATCTCTATACACTTTTATAGCCTATTCTGCTTTCCACTCTTATGCAAAACGAATGACAACACTTCCATAATCTTGTGTTTTTCAAGTTTCTGCTGGTAATTTTTTCTTCACTTGAATAGGTGATTTGGTTTTTTGGATCTTTGTTATCTCCCTGAGAGCACTTCTTGTATCTTTGATATATGACTTTGGTAATTTTCTCAAGTTTCATAGCTTCATCATGTAGAACGAAACAATATATTCCTAGACCAATTAAAAATTAAATAATGTTAGATACTAATTAATAGTAAACAAATAAAAATGGATAATTTCGAATGGATCCTAGATAATTATCCAAATTGGTTTAATAAAACATAAATATATTAAAGATTAATTAAAGATAAAAACTAATAAATATATTAAAGATTTACTAAACATTATCTTTAAAATCTAACTAAATCTAAACAGGTATAAGATCTAAAATTGATTTCAATACTTAAAAAAAAGGTAAATCTGGTAGAATTCCGAATTAAACTCCCTATTCGTTTATGTCAAAATCTCTATCTAACTCACACAAATATTCACAAATTCTGCTATCTTATCAAAGCACTGAAAACCAATTACAAACTGAATTTAAAACAAACGATATATGAAATACAATGCATTCGACCAATAAGATATACACCAAACCAGGAGCAACAAGGGAATATTGAAAAATTTTGGCATATGCGTGACACACTTTTGCCAACTAACTTATTCACTCAATTTTTTTGTTAAAATTTCAACTCTTTCTCTCGATTTTGTTATTCCTCTAAATTTCTCTTAAAATAATATCAATCGCAGGAAGGTACCTTGAAATTGACCTAAGCCATGTCATGGATATAAAGTGAAAAATCTTATTTGAGACCATTAGGCCAAATGATGATGTCCTAGCTTGTCACTTATTGTTGACATAAAGAGAAAAACGGTGGTTGCAATTAAGTTTAGAATAGTTGTAGCTTTTAAATTAAAAATAAGAGCATGTGGGTTTGCACGAGATTTTAGAAAGAATTATGCCTTGTTGAGTTCGTGATTTATTTTTATTTTTATGTTTTTAAAAACAACAAAATACAAAGAAAATGATAAAAACAGGTTTGGCATACTTAGTTTTATAAACTATTTTTAAAATAATTTTTTAAATAACCAATTTTCAAAAACAATAAATTTATCGTTTTCTTTGTTTTTAAATTTTTTAAAGAATTTTTTCGATACATTATTGTATTTTTAAATTTATAATCGAACACATATTTTGAATTTTAAAATCAAATTTCAAAATTATAAATTGAAACTAAACGTGTATTTGAACATAGTAAAAAAAAAATCCGCTTTTGTTTTCTACTTAATTCTTTGTTTTTCTAAAACGATTTTTAGACCACAAACCAAATGAAACATTCAATGTTTTTTCGTAAATGGGGTTTGAAACTATTGAACTGAGAACAACCGTAAATGTTAATATCAATAGATATGTCATTTTTCTAAACACGATTCATAATTATTGCGACAAGAGTTCTATTCATAAGAGTTTTTTTCCTTTAACTATAATTTATTTTAATTATTTTACTTTTTAAAATACTACGTTCTCTTATACACATAGTGTAAAATTTCGGTCGAAATCTCAAAATTTCAAGATGTCCATAGGCTCGAAATTTTGGTTGTGGGGGAATTTCTATTACCCTCAATTTATCAAAATGTCGATATTTTTATTGAAATTTAGTTTTTTCTTCTTTTTTTTTATTCAATTACCTATGCTAGCTCAAAGGAATTCAAGGGAAATTTTATTTTCTTTTTTTATGTACAAAATCTTTATTTTAAAGAAACCACATATTTTCATTCAAATATTTTCTATTGAATTTTCATATCATTTCACTTTGAACTTGATTAATGTAAGTTTTCTAATTTTTCTCTCATTTTCTCTCAAGTTTTATCTACTTATAGGATTTTATTTTCTTCTTTCTTTTTCATTGTGTTGTGTTGTGGTATGTTTTATTTTAGAAAATTATTCTTAATGACAAAACTGATGAAAATATTTACAAAATATTGATAGATTCTATCAGTAATTTTGCTATATTTTGCAAATATTTTGGCTCATTTTACTAGATTTGAAAACAACCATTTATTTTATGATTTTTCTATTATTATTATGCTATGTTAGTTTAATGTTACGATTTTTCATTTTTGTATTCACTTTATTTTATATCTAATAATTTCATGTACTTTAATTTTGCAATTAGTTTTTGGTATTTGATATTATGTAGTAGTTATTTATTATTTTTTAAGATTTCTGCTCCCGCATAAGATATTTTACAATATACATATAAATATTGTCTCATTTTATAGAAATGAAGATTAAAAATGGTGAATTATTGTCTAATTCAACTACAATCAAAGTTTCGTTAACTAACTATAACAATTTCATAAAGTTGTCAAAAATTTCCATCAATATCGATATTTTCATAAAATTGATACCTCAATATTTTTATCGACATCAATATTTCAAACATTTTTTATACGTTAATATTTTAACTTTTGGGGAGTGAGCGACTGAAATTTAGCATTTTCTAAATTCTAGGCACTTCGAGTGTTCAATTTTTAAACCTAAGAAGCCGTTTGAATCGTAAATTTTGTTTCATGGATATAGATATTAAATGTCTGGCATTTGAATGTTTAGATTTTAAATGTCTAGAATAATTAATGTTTGAAAGTTAAATATTTGTGTTCAATTCAATAATTTGTAAAAACTAAAATTAATTAATTACTTAACTAAATGCTAGAGACCAATTAAATTTAACATAAATAATCTATTGTTATGTTAATTAGTTACTTACTTAATAAAATAAAAAATAAAAGAAAACCTTTTACCTAAACGTAATTAAATTAATTAATGAAAAGAATTAAATTATAATTAACAATAATAATTTATATTTGTAGGATCTAATGGCAACACTAAGGGGTGAATAGGATTGTCTACCAATTTTAATTTTGCAATGGAAATTAAGATAAACCAACATACAATCTAAAATTTTGAAAATAATCTCAGTGCAAAAGTAAATAAGTTTAGGAAAAGGATGACACCGCATTTATAGTGGTTCGACAACGTGTCTACGTCCACTCTCCAAGCTTCTTAGTCACTTTATTGAGTTTTTATTCAGGTAAGAACAAAACCTACACAACCTTTTTTTTTCTAGGCTAAAGAGAAACCCGAATCTTTTTCACTCTGGTTCAGGATCTAACCAATTTTTTTTTTCACACAACCCAAGGTGCACGCACACCTTAATACAAAATCCCAATAAAAAAACTAAACAAAGACACTTCACCTCTAAATAGGTAAGATTCACAAGTTTTGCTTCACAACACTCAAATATTTTTCTCTCAACAATTACACTTACAAAAATTAAGAAGAATGACAGAAATTTAGCATTTTCGAGCACTTGATGATGAATTAAATTGAATGCAGGTTGCTGGAAATTTTTCTTTGGTTTTCAAAAAGGGTGGCTAGAAGGATGAATGGAAGATTGATTATAAAAAGGGAAGGTTTAACCTCAACTATTAGATCTAGGTTAAAAGAATGAATGGTTGAGATTAAATGGAGATAAAGAAAATAATAAATGGAGATCTAGCCCTTTTTTTGTTTTTCACCTTCTTTTTTTTTTAAATTTGAAATCCACGTAATTGTAGTTTCAAACATTTTCTTTTTCTTTTCATCTCCCCTCCACAACTCACACATGTCATCTTATGCTTGATTCGTCATTGTCATGTCATTGTCATGTCATCGACCATCAAAATTAATTTCCAATCTTCTTTTACATATATCTTTGTCGTTTGAACTCCGATTCAAACAATTCAAGATGCATGAAAATCGTCTTTTTGAACTCTAAAAAATAAATATTTTGAAACACTAAAAAATCGTTAGCACCACAACTTGAGTTTGTTATCATCAAAATATTTGGTATGATTGAACCCCTAAAGCTAACATTAATATTTAATAGTTATGATAACATAAAATATTGACGGTAAAAATATTAGTTGAAATTTATTAAGTCTAAATAATATATTTATATTAATAATTAATTAAAATTCATAGTAATAAATAATTTATATTAATTTATAAATTAATTAAGCTATATTTCTGTTGTTCATCTTCCAAACATAAAAATCTCGTACTTTTACAAGGTATTAAAAAACTCATGTCATATAGGTTTTAAAGTTTTCTAGGTAATAATATCCTGTGTTTGAAAAACTGAAAATATGTAAAACAAACAAGGATATTAAATATATGTCTGAAATCCCATGAAAAAACCTGTGAAACAAACCTAAGAATTAGTTCTACCCAAATCTAAAATCTATGGGGTCCATATAAATGTAATTTACACCGTAATTTATATTAGTTGCTTAATCAGTACACGTTATGAATGATTAATTGCAACAATTTAATATACTTTTATGACTACGAGTATCCTAACATTCAATTAATCATCTTTTATTTCCTACCATTAATGGCATAAATTTCAATATATTACATTGCAAATAGCTAAGTTGATTAAGCATCAATTATCGTTTACAAAGTTTGTAATGATTTAATCCCTAACGCAACTATTTTGTTATGTTGAAAAAAAAACCATTATGAATTATTGTTAAGTTAAATTATAAGTAGAATTACCAAACATCAAAGTTGTGGCTATTTATGCCCGTTTGTTTTCATTTTTTGTTCATGTTTCTCGTTCCCTTGTTTCTTCTCTTTTGAGAACAATAAACAAAACTATATTTGATAACTATTCTAGTTTCTTGTTTCTTAAGAAAAAAAAACAGAAACATAAATTTGTTTGATAGTTATTTTTTGTTTCTTGTTTTTTTTGTTTGCAACCGTTGGACCGATATAGCAACCCTAGAGGGGGGTGAATAGAGTTTCATTAAACCTTTTTAATAAATAGGCCAAAGTTAAACTAATTAGATAATTTTAAAATTAAAATAAAAACTCTAACTAATTTATGCTAAATAACAAGATTGATAAAAGTGTGTTAGAACATACAATCAATTTCAACCAACAAAAATATGCAACAAAAATTAAATGCAAAAATAATTAGAAAAGAGTTAGAAAAGAAGACACCATAATTTTATAGCGGTTCGGTCAAACTCGACCTACATCCACTTTTCCAAGCACCTCTTGGGATTTTGATTAAAAACCTTCTTTTGACTCTTTTCATGGATTAAAGCTGAACCGCTACCTTACTCCTTTTTCGGGTTCAAGAGCAAACCCGATCCTTTCCACGGGTTAGGATCCAACCGTCACAATATTTTGAATTTTAAATCACACAATGGAAAAACTCTCTAAAAAGAGTGGATATACAATTTTGAGCTCACAATTATTCCTCACAATACAATAAAATATCTCTCAAGAACAAGATGAAAAGAATGAAAATTGAAAGCTTTAGAGAGAGTAACAATGTTGCCTTTTTCAATTTTTGAGGATTGTAAAGTGAAAGAAATTTGGGGAAAGATGAAGTAATTAAAAAGAGAGAAATGATATTGAAATCTAAAAATCATTTTGAGTCATTGAATGAAGATAAAGAAAATTGAATGATTGAGATTTAATTTCAACTAGTCGTTAGACACATACACAAATAATAATATAATAATATGTATTTTTTTAACACCATTTTTTTAAATCCCAATAAAAACAAGTCCACAATTTTTTTAAAAAAAACTAGAACGATACAAACATAAAATAATATTAAATTTATTTTCTTTTTAAATTCATTTTCTTTTAAAGCAAATCCAAAAATCAAAAGCCACATGTTACTCTTTCATTGCTCCAAGTGGCTTTCTCTAACTAGCTCAATTTGATTATTTGGTCGTTACGTCAACATCTCGGGTATTTTTCCGTTAAGCTTCTTTCAACAATATTTTCTTCGTTTGAACTCCGATTTGAGTGATTCAAGAGACGTCAAAATCATTGTTCCGAGCTCTACACTATGGACTATTCAAAATAATAAAATTATCAATAAAAAGATTTAGATTTGTTATCATCAAAACACCAGTTAATTAATTAATTAAAATTAATTAATTTGAGATTAAGGGCCAAAAAGCTAACAATCTCCCCCTTTTTGATGATGACAAATCATTGATGAAAAATAATTTGAAATACACATAACCATAGCAACACATGTGATCAATAAGTAATTTTAATATCAAGTATGCATATCACACTACTACAGAAAAGAGATTACTTGACAGTGAAAAACTGTCAAGTAAAGGATTACTTGACGGTTTTAAATCCGTCAAGTAATCCAGTGTCAAGAATAAAGATTTTTTTCTTAACAGTGCAAAACTGTCAAGAATAAGAGTTTACTTGACAGTTATCCACTGTCAAGAATTAAGCTTTACTTGACAGTTTTTCACTGTCAAG
>JBBPDJ010000004.1:10005256-10023964 GCA_037974625.1 Cucumis cinereus | reverse complement strand
TGCTATAAATCAAACAACTTTTCTGGTTTGTCATTCATCAAAATGACCATAAATATAGTGCTACATACCTGATTATCCCTTTTTTTTATTGGGATTGGACTTGAACTTAAGCATATTTTGTTTATTGGGCTTGAGTCTATTTTGTTTATTGGACCCAAACTGGCTCCATTATCTTTTTTGCTCAAGTTTCTACCATGGCTTGAATCGAATTGGGTAGAAATTTTAATTATCCAAACCAATTCAAATTATAACACACGACAACATTTAATTGACCAAAATTTCTCATTCAATAGTTACATTTCTCTTTGATTTTCTATCCATCATAACATTTATCATTGTCGTGTATAAAAATTTTAAACAAATTTTTGACGTGAAACTAGATTGATTTGCTTTTGAAGGTTGGAGCTTAAATTAATACAATTGTTGTTAAGACTCATTTTTAGTACCTAAACTTTTCTGAAAGTAATAATTTAGTCTTTAAACATTTTTTTTAAAAAAAAAAAAACTATATGCGAGAAGGAGTATCAAACCTTAGGTTAATATTACAATATTTATGTCTTTGTGTTGCGCTTAAATTTACGATTGAGTATCTAAATTTTAATTTGTAAAGTATTCATAATTTTAACAATTGAATACATGAACTTTATTAGGTAACAATTGAGTTTTTATCCTTCAAATTATCCATTGATTTTGTCTTTCTCACAAAAAATATAAGATTTAGTAGAATTTCTTATATATGTGATAAATAAACTATTTATATTTATAAGTTATAATGTCTAAATGTATAATATATATAGATATTTAATTTTGAAAGAACTTGTTTTGGTGCATTGATTAAATTATTACAAATTTTAAAATATTGAAATGAAATTATTACATAGATACAATAGAATAAATCTTTACTTTGGTACAAATTCAAGAACCAAAAGCACTTCTTAGCCTAAGCTATAAGTTTAAAATTGTAATTAATACAACTCTTTACACGTGTAAGTATGAATTGATTTATTTTGTCAAAGTAAGTTTACTCGATGCTCAATATTCCACTTGATAACTAGAAAAGAAATGAATTATTTTTCCAAATTAATTTAATTGCTCTAACTAATTATAAAATTGGAAAACATAATTAAAGAAACCGAATCGGATTCCAACCTCCCAATTGCCATAAATTACCAAATATATCGGTTTCAACTTTTGGAATCACACCATTTTCTGGATACCCAGCTCGCGCCGAGCACCACCTTTCATCATCGGCGAAGAGGACCCGGTCGCCGGAAAACCCAACTGATCACAGAATTTTCCGGCCAATTTTAAATTTCTCTACTTATTTCTTCTTCACCAAAACGAGGCAAATATCTATGAAGCTCATTCATCCAGAGATTTAAAATTTTAAAAATAAATCAAGGTATTCCCAACAAGAAAATCACAATCGAAACCCAAATTCTTACAGTTCATAGAATAATAAAAAAAGAACAAAAACAGAGGAATTGAAATTCAAAAGTGACAACCAAAACAGAGGAAGAAGAAACAGAGTGTAGTAACAAGAACAATACCCTCCAACATAGAAACAATCTTGAAAAGAAAATTATCCAAAAAAGAAATCTGAAAACTTGTCAGTCTTTTCCACTTGAATCCGGACCCCAACAGCTTCATTTTTCTTGATTCTCTCCTCAACGATCGCTTGAAAATAGCCCACCTCGTACCGTTATTATTCCCCTGGCTCTTGTCTTTCTTCGAACCCACTTCTTTGTCCATTGATATTGATAATCTTGAGAAAAATGTAGGGAGTAACTGTAAGCTTAAAGAAAATTAGTGGGTGCAGTGATGAATTCTGCAACGGATTTGTGTTTATAAATGAGTGGGTGGCATGAGAATCGTAAATTTGATGTTCGAGGGAGGGGTTTATGGTAATTTACTCACGAAGGGTAAATGCCTTTGCCGTAGTGGTGAAATTTAAACTGTTTTTACGAGAGGTGGTCATAGAACGTGCGGTGAATCGTGAGGTTATTGAGCTTAGGGCGTGCTTTTCTTTTTCCACTGTTTAGTGGAAATTTAATTTATAATAATATTATTATTAAAATTATTTTTAGAGATAACTAAATTAACCAAAATATTTAAAGATATAATAAAATTTTATTGTCTAATATCTATTTGTGATAAACCAATGGTTAATTATATGCTCAAACTTTAAGTAGTATATATCGAGCTCTCAAATTTATTTATGTGTTAAAATTTGAACCTCAAACTTATGTTATATGATAGTCCAATTTTTATAATTTGAGGGTTAATTTCTACAAACACTTTGGGTTTGAAGGTTTGATTTTAAACATATGTATAATTTTGATCACAAAGTCTTCATCCTTGAAAGTTTTGAAGTGTAATTACAACTACCACTATATCGATGATTTTTACCATTTGTTTGTTTCTTTTTAATTTACTCTAGTTTGATTTTCTCTACCATTATTTTTAGAAAATTGTCAGAAATAATGCAGTTGGATTTTCGTTTTACAAAACTAGCACCCTTTTTAAAAAATCGTTCAAACCATATTTCTCTGTCTATCTCGGGCGAAATTGACCATTGAGATTGCATAAAAAAAAATTTAAAAAATCAACTTATAGATTGTTTTGGACCCAGGCATCTCAGTAGAAATTAACCGAGATTCCAACGATTTTTTCAAATATTCCCAAATCTTATATATTTTTAAAAAGTTTACAATTTCGGTTATCTTGCCAAATATTATATCCAATTCTTACCGTTAATCTAAATTCATTTAAAAGTTTAAAAATTTACTAAAATTTAGATATAAAATTATATATAAGATACCTCTAACAAATCCAATTAAAGATTTAAAAAATTAGTAAGATTTTAATATAATATTTTTTTCAAAAAAAAAAAAAAAAAACTTTTGAGATTAGAGTTGGAATATATGATCATTAAGACAAATTTAGAAAGTCACACTCAATTTTTTCATGGAATTAAAATGTTCTAAAATTCAAATATACTTTACTTTTCTTTTCTTGACATTGGATAGACAAATGTATAAGACCTTTATTTAGTTGAATTATAACTCTTTATATATATATATATAACTACATATAAGATGGCTTCAAATGATTGGAGGTTATTAGAGTAAAATTCATGCCCAACTTTTAACATATGGTTAAATAAATGTTTTCTTAGACATAAACATCAAATTTATTTAATTGTTTGATTTGGTCTCAGTCAAAAAGTAAGTTGATGAGTTATATTCTTGTTTTCTAAAGCATGATAAACATCGTGTTAATGTATTTTAACATTATTTACGTAAAGATGAGTTATGCTCGTGTTTTTGTTTGACTTTGTTTACTTCAAATATAAGATGCTCTAATAGTTGAAATTTGTGTGATAACGTGTTAAGTATTAAATATATGGGTTAAAAAACGTTTTGAGGTAAACATAAAATTTATTTGTTGTGAGAATATCTCGACTAATATAATATTTTCTACCGCTATATTATTAACTTTATATGTGTCCCCTAAGATCTCACAATGTCATACTTACTTGTCTTAAAAGCTTATTAGAGTGAAATTTGTCCACACAAACCAACACGTGTCTTTTCAACATAAGTTGTCCAGACTCACATGCATTATTAAAAAATTCTCAGGAGGTAACTCAACATAGAATTGTTCTAAACTAAGCATGCTTAACTTTGGTGTTTCTATGATTGGGCCACAGAAAAACAAGGTGTTTGTAATTTGGCTCCATGCAATTGAAGGTTGTTTGAGACTTTAATTTGGAGTTTTTGGAGTAATTTGTGGATTGTCCAACAACATTTGATTGGGTTTTCGATGACAATTTTGTAAGAAATTAAAGGATTTAAGTTGGTTAATTAATTGATGGTTTTGGTGGATAAAAACTATTAATTTATTTTGTTATATTTAGGATTTATTTGGGAATTAACTTCAATGCAAGGAGTTTTATTGCTTAGACTGTATTCTTGAGGTAAGAAATTTACTACTGGATCCCCAACAAGAGTAAGGTTGTTTTGTATTAAGTTGGATCGAATTGTATTAACAGTATGACTTATTTGAACTGTGGACTGTCATAAAAATTCTTGGTAGGTTATAATTAAGTGTTAGCATGAGAATGTGGCCTTAACTTTACATGCTATGTATTTCACTGAATTTGACTAAATTTGACTAAAATAGACTTTTTTAAACTGATGACGACTATTATCTTTGGCTATTAGTTAGTATATCTTGTGTGTACGGTGTCTCTATGAAATCACCACTTATGACTGTTTTGACTGTATTTTGACTGTTAAATGTTCCATCAGGTTCATTTTTATGACTGGTGTGTACTCCTACGGTTCCACTAGACTGTTATAGCACAAGATTATACTATTCTTAATAGAAAGTTAACAAGGTCACTTAGTGAACTCAGTAGCGGATCCCTTACTGGATATTTTATATACTAACTATTTCTATGTTTTAAGATAAAGGCAAGTCGACGAGTGACAAGAGGGATTCATACTGTGCCATTGAGATTAGATATGACTAATGCTTTCGCTATTTATTTTTATTTCTATGATTTTTGAATGCTATGAACCTTTGAGTTAGATGGTAATTGAATTTATTTAAACATTTGTTTTCTTTAATGATTTTATTAGGAGACTCCGACTTAAGTTGTTTTTAATTATTTTATTTATTTATTTTAACATGTGTGTTTGTAATTTCATCTAATTAAGTGAAGAGATGAAATAATTTATTTATTTTTTCAACAAGAGAAAAAAGAAAAAGAGAGAGAGAAAGGTGTAGAGAACATTATTAGGTTGATAGAGAGGGGTAGGTTGCTTTTAAGTTTTTAACTATGAATCCTTGAATTTGGATTCTTGTTGACCTGTAGAATTTGAATATATAGGAAAAGACAGCAAATGGAATTTTAGGGCAAAAGAATATATTCTGCACTTCAAACTATCCCCATCTGACAACACCCATGTCTTTCTTTACCTTTAGTGTTTCTTTTATAGCCTTTGGTTTAAAAAAAAAAAAAAAAGTACTTTTAATACTACTTTTAGGGAGTATTCGACCCCATTGAGTGGAGTTAGTAAGTTTGTGTTCGAGATTAAAAAAGAAAAGATGAAGTTAGTTCAATCGATGATACTCAGCATTTGCCATCCTTTCGAGTTTTAGTTCAATTTTGATGTTGTGTTACATGTTTGATGCTAATATTTTGGTCAACAAAAAATTTATTTGATCTTTAAGCCACATCCATGGTAAAATTACAATTTGAGAAGTGAGGACCTGTAAAACAAAGAACAATGGTTCTCATCATGTCTAAGTCAATAAGAGAATTGTAGAATAAACAATAAGTCAGAAGTTTTAGTTGTCTCATATGGAGTTATGATGATGCTTTAGAGTATATGGATCAAAATGAACATATCAAAACTATCATAATCAAATTTGGCTTGGACAAAGAATAAAATCAACATTATGAAATTATATAAGTTAAAATGAATCAAAGTTGAAAGTACTGATACCGAATTGAACATTTCGAAAGTGCAAGCCTAATATAAACAAAACTCGAATATATACATGAATTAAAGTAGTATTTAAATCTACAACGTATTATTGATCTTGAATTTTATCTTATATTAATTTAGTAACTATACTTACAATAATTGTGTAACAATTTAGTCACTGAATTTTAATATGTATTAATTTAGTTTTTATACTTTAAAGTTTTGTAATCATTATTATAGTTTCTCATCAAAATTAAGTGTTAATTTATATTATATAATGAGATTAATTATTATTAGAGATTAATATGTACTAAAATTGTTATGCTATATACTAAAAATTAGAGATTAATTAGATTGTTACAAAATTCAAAATATAATAATAAAATTTGAACTAAAGTTTAAAAGACAATTATTATTATTTGTATGAAATTCTGAAACTAAAAAGTACTTTTTAACCAAATATAATCATTTTTGTAAAATAATAATAAATTTAGTATCTTTGATTAATAATCCTTCTTTTCCAACCAGCTCACAGACGAATAATAAGAGATGTGAAATTATCACTTTATAAAATCAATTACATTTTAATAATTTACAGTGGATGACTATTTTATTTGTAAATTTTGAACTTTAAAAATTATATTATTTTATTCTATTTTGAATTCAAAGTCAAATTTCGAAAATAAAAATTCAATTTTTTATTTTTATTTTTCTATTTAATTTTAAATCTAGGTTGAATTTTGAAAACATGGTTAAAAAGTCGAAAAACAAAGCAAACACAACTGCTCTTATAACTCAATTATTTAAGCATGTATATTGGAATCAAATATTGGAGATTCAAATCTTTGTCTCTGATATTTGTTTTAAGTTGGTTGTGGATTAATTTTTTTTAAACTTATTTTTAATTGATGCTCTTAATATTATTATTTTAAGGGAACATAGTACAATTAAAGAAAGGTGTGTAACACCGATAAAAAAAATTTGGGATTCAAATCTTTCGTATGTATTGAATAAGAATAACATATAGAAAATTATTGAGGTTTTTTTATAATCAATATTTGTTATTGTCTCATTCGAACCATAGACTTTTTAGAACCACCAGAGGTCCCCGTCCTTCATATATTTTAATTTTTAAATATGGAAGAAGAAGAAAAATTAAAATGAAGGAGAAGAGAGAAGAAAAAAGGATGAGAGAGGGCGAGGCGTCGTATATTAGGAAAAAGAAATGAGGGAAGGAAGGAGGATTTTCTATTTATAACTTTAAGTGTCTGGTTGGATCGCAGATATTGTTTCACGGGTATAGATATTAAATGTCTGAGAATTAAATATCTGGGAAAATTAATGTCTATGTTTGGATATGCAAAATAATTAATGTCTGAGAATTAAATTCATGTGTTTGTTTTAAAGATTTTTATGTATTGATATTTACATGTTTCGTAGAATATGATTGTGAAGTTAACCAAAATTTAAAGATGTATTACACTCAATTATGTTTAAAAAATAAATATTTTAACTATGTATTTTCTACATAATTTTTTCTTTTTTATTTTTACATATTAGTTTTTGTTATAAATGAGGATAAAAAGTACATTTTAAATCCAAATATAAATCTTGCACTATATTTTTCATTCAATATATCAATATAAAATCGTTGCTATCTTTTTGGATTGAGGTAAAATAAATATAACAATATATAAATCTTAATTACATTATAAATATATCGAAGTCATCCAAGTTTTTCAAAATTTAATAATTTAGATCTAGATGAATATTGGTTATGCACGATGTTCTAGGTTCCACCAATGTCATTCATTCATTTACTCCCTACTAGCATTAAAAAAATTAACATTATACGAGAAAAGTCATCGATCGCTATTATATTTCATTTCCACTGTTATTAACAAAATAAGGGAAATTTTACATTGATATGAAGCATCAAACACTAACCCACCTATGAATATCTTGAACCATTTCCACCGTTCATCTGTGCAATTGGAAGTTATTAGCTCTGGTGCTTTCAAAAGAATTTCATATAACCGAAGCACACAATAAGGACAAGGTTAAAACATCTATTAACTGTCTCACCCGAACGTGCAAAACATCGACGAACAACCCTATTTTTGACATCATGTGCGAGTAAAAAGATAGCAATCATTTCCTCTACTTCAACATATCATGATCCTCTTAGTTGACCCACAAACTTAAACAATTCACGTAAAATAGTGAATGTTCTTCTATTCATCCTTGTCATGTTTTCAAAACAAGCTAAATCAGTTTCATGAGCTCTATAAAAGTTAAGTTGTCTTATACAATGTCTCCTATAAGTATGATGTCCTGAGGTTTTAGTTTGTATTTCATAATTCAAAATGATGATTAGAAGTAAAAATGAAACACATAATAATAATGTGATCTAGTATTTCTAAATAGATAACCGACATTGATATTAATCATTTTTTTTCGTCAATGAAAGACTCATATCTGCAAAAAGAAGAATTTAAAAAAAAGATTTTCATACATCAGCATTTTGTCTTCAAACTTGCATTTGATTAGTTTAAAAAGTAAAAATAATGTATATATTCACATTGAAAACATTGCTTTACTTGTTCATCAAATGTATGTGCTCAATGTATGCATTAAGAAACATATCATTTGTCTAGATCTCTTCTATGATTGTCATTTCATTATTATTTCATTTACACAAAATTTTGAATAAGTTTCATTTACCTCATGCAAAGAAAGAAATAAAACTTTTTTCCGTTCTTCCTCTCATCCATCAATTGCAAATGAAGAATTTGTTCATGGAGCTTTGGAATTTCAAAAGAATGAAGGAAGAAAAGAGAAGAATACACAAAAGAATTATAGTGGTTCGATATCAATTATCTACATATCAACTGTCAATGATCTTCAAACTCTTATTTCAAATTCAAGAGTATTCTCGACAAGAAAATATGAGCTACAAGTTTCTATCCCATTTTCTCTCCTTCAAAAATTCTTTTTTTATTTTTTATTATTCATCTTTAGTTCTCATTTTTTTTTCTTATTTCATTTATTTCAAAAATTGTAATTACAAAGGAAACTAATAAGTAACAAATTATTGAATTAGTTCTCTTTATTCTTTGTTAACTCACTACTTCTCAAGATTTTGAATTTGTTTAACAATTTCTCTACTCCTAAATTTGGATTTTTTTTTATTGAGATTTGATTATTTGTTAAATCTATAGGTTTCTTCTATATTCAAGGAAAAAATAGGATTTTAATTTTTTTTTTTTAAAAAAAACATAAACTACACATTTTAAATAAAATAAGACAAGATTAAAAATAAATGAAATAAAGAAGGAGAGAAAAGTATTCACCTGAAAACTGATAAATTTCGTGAATCCTTGTGAAAAGAAGAAAAAATAAAATTTTAGGAAATGAAGAAGGTACGAAGAAGAAGTTTTGTGAAAGGGAGAAGAAAAACGTCGAATTTCACCTTTTTTTTCCAACCATTTCTCTCCTCATTATTAAATTACCACCTAATAAGGTCCCATCTTTGAAAAATGTTAAGAGATGCCATGGATGAGGTACTTTTTATCCTTGCAATTATTATCCTTGTTTTCATTTTCAATATCCATGTAACAAATATGAACAATTTTTGTACTTGATAAAACCCAATCCAATTCCTATGAAACAAATAGGTCATAAGGGTTTCCATCCAAAACTAACGGAGAGCTATTTTTAAACTCATTTTGAAAATTTAATGATATTTTTGAAACTGTTGAAATTTCATGCTTATGAAACAAAATGTAAAGTTTAGGTACATTTTTTTTAAAAAATAATTTAGCCTAATAATTAAATTATTAAGTATATTTCTGTATTGACTTTTTGATTGAAAATGGGAAAAGAAACCATTAAATAAATCACGTATCCAAACATTTTAAAGGAATGTGGACCAAAATAGACATAAAACTAAAATGGAAAAAAATTGACCATAAAATTCCGACCAAAACTATATTTTTTTTGAAATTGTGATAAAAACAATCGACAAAACCTTACTAAATTTAGACAACAACTTTTTTATTATTATTATTATTTTATTTTTTGAGGAAAAAACTTAAAAAAAATACACGATCACATTTTTCAATTTCAACTATTTTTAAATTTTATTTTTAGAAGCAATTTTAAACCGTATTAATTATAATTTTTAACAAAATATATGGTAGTATCCAATTCTCTTTCTTTTTTAGTACGATTGTATTTTGTTTTTTAATCAATTTTTTTGTCAAAATTATTTTAAATGAGAAAATATTTACAAATATAACAAATAGATTATTATATGTGTTTATCATGATACAAATAGACACAAATAATAGTCTATTTTTGGTTCATTACTGTCTATTGTAAATAGTTTGTGGTATTCTATTATATTTTGTAAATATCTTAGTCTAATTTGTTATATTTGAAAATAGTCTTTTTTTTTTCTTTTATTTAAGCTATAGGAAATAAAAGAATTTGAACTTTAACCTCTAGGTCAATAATATATCCGTCATACCCTGTTTAAATACACCTTTTTTAGCCATATACAACTTTGACCGAAAGTGATGAAATATTTTAGAGAAAATATCAATTTATACATGTAAACTTTAGGAGTTGTATCAATTTGAAGTCTTTTAATAACTAATAATTATACTAATTTAAACTCTAAACTTTTGTAAGCGTGTTAATTTACACAATCAATTACATTTATTTTGGAAAAAACGTCACGTAAAACTTATAATTGTTTCAATTAAACTTCTAGAAAGCATTTGAGCGCTTAGTTAGGTTTTTGTAGTTCGTTAAAAATTGGAGATCAAACATTAACCTTGAAATAAAGAATGTCATATCAATTACGGATCATAATCATTCAAATCTTTTATGGAAGTTCCATTTTTTCTAAGTCTCTAAATTAAAATCATATAGCTAATGAAATTTGTGAAATTCAATTTTAGGAATTAGACTCATCCATCTCCACGAACAGGTTCATTAGCAAGCAGCAGCAATGAAGACGAAGCCTCCAACTCGCTCTCTTCAATCTTCACATTCTTTCTTAGTTTTTCCAACCAACCCTTCAATTTCAAAAGCTCATTCAAATCCAGATCCTCAATTTTCATCAATTCACCTCTCGATTTCATCTCTTTCTCCATCATCTCTCCCTTCTTCTTCTCCATTTGCAATTGTTTAACCAGATCTACAAGTTCCTCATTCTCCTTCTCCAACATCCCCCTCTCCCTCCCCACTGGAATCCGATTCGCCTCCAATTCACGGTTTAGGTATCGATCCACCACGTCCTCCACATTTGGATTGCCGAACGAGAACGCCTTACCGCCTGGAGAGAATACGACAATCGCGATCTCTAAACCGCACAGAGTAGCGAGATCGTTCGCTTTCTTGAACAGACCGTTTCGGCGCTTCGAAAAGGTAACTTGTCTAGAACCTCTATCCTTCACCATTTTCATCTCGATCTTTCGCCTTCCCATTGATAACGTACTTTAATCCACTTTCTACTGAAAAGTTTTAGGCGATCAGAGATCTGTGATCTGTTGTTGAATGTTTCTAATATCGGAATTTGATGTCCGACTTTATACACATTGTTTTGTTCAATTTGTTGGCTAACATGGAAAGCTTTTAAATCTCTTTCTAAGTTTGGGTGGTTGTTGGAAATTTTGAGATTCCGATTATGTTCAAGGAGTTCATCTCTCTGCAGTTTCACTTGTAAGAAATTTGATTGAATATATATATATATATAATTAATTATTAATTAATGTTTTCCTATATTTTAAGACTTATCCTTAGTTTGGATTCCACGAAGTTGAAAAAATTATTTTAAATCGGAAAAATGATTTTAAATTATTTATTTTGTTTGAACTAGAAAATTTTGAAATGAATGTATTTAAAATTCGATGTTTGGATTAATTGAAAAGGAATAGAAAGTTAAGAATGTACTAATATAGGCTTTTATCTACGAATGTGTTAATTGAAAATTAGAAAATGATGAACTCAATTATGTAATTTATTTTGAAATCCTATGAAATTATACAAAATTCGACCATTTGACCAAGAAAGTTTTTAAATAAAAACAAAATTTGAAGTCATTTTTTAATTTTAAAATTATTCTCTTTCTTGCGATAACAAACCACGGATTTCATTTTGAAATAATTGAAATTCCTCAAAATTGTGATTTTCCAAATAGAGCATTAAGTTTAATATATAGGTTGACAAACAAAGAAAAAATCTAAAATATGGATGTTGACCACACCCCAAGTGAAATTAATTCAATTAATATATTTGTGTATTCGGACGAAAAGGTTTGTCATTCAAATCTCCCCACCGTATGTAAATGAATTTCATGCTAGCCTATTTTAATCAATTTTAGAATAACTAGGCGGAAAGAAAAATGGCTTTGTTAGGTCATGGGTGAGGACTTAGACCTTTTAGTTATTGATTAAATGTGACCAAATGAACTACATGAATCAAGTTAATATGTAAATAAAATAGTATTTTTTTTTCCAAGTTGTTGGATTAAATAAGCTTATGGAAAGTCTAGAAATCAAAATGAAATAAATTTTAAAAGTTTATAAATAAAGGGTCGGTTAATATAACAATTATATTTAAAGTATTAATATATATAGTAACATTTTTTTAAAAAAATTGCAAATATAACAAAATTTGTTATAATCTATCATTGATAGAAATTTGTACTTAAGTCTTTATTTGGTTTGACGAGGACCTTAATTGTTGTTGACTTTGGCTGTTTTTGCAAGTCAAACAAAAAGGGAGAGGACGAATGTGGTTGTGTCGACTGGTTTGTCTACTAGTTTATGGGCTGCTAAGTATGGTTTGATTTGCTTCCGTTGTTAAAGACATTGGTTTGTTGCATGATTTTGTGTTATAATCTGGTTTCTTTGTGTTTGATTTGTTTTGCCTTAAAAAAATAGCCAAAGGGGGAGATTATTATTGTAGTGTGTTGGCTGATTTTATTAAAGGCGAAACTTGAGCATCATGTTGGACAACATGTCAAAGACCAACATTGTTACTGGCGAACAACTTCAACACAATACACTTTTCATATATTCTTCGTGATTTGCAGATTTTGTGGATCCTTTATTCTTCTGCATTATATGCATTCCTTATTCTCCTACAAATAATAATTATTTTCTCTAAAATATATTTCCAAGGCTAACCATATTTATATGGTGCTCTTATTCAATTTTAGGGTTAGCCGCCTCATTAGAAAACATTGTGCACTGAACGTTTTGAGTTTATAGTTTGTCTAAGCCTCAACCTTTATGTATTGATATTGAAAATCCTTGTGCTTGTCGCTGAGACTTTTGATTCGATGGCCATTATAGAACTCGGAGGAGTTCGATATTGATATTGTAATTAGGGGGAGACTAATATGGTGAATGTGAGAGAATCTCACTCTTAGGGAGAGCCTAAACATATTGTGTTGAGATGATCTTATACAAAGCCTGAAGGTGTATTTTTGTGGAAGTGAGGAGAGCTCAAAATTAGAGGGAGCCTAAGTTGAAACATTGAAGAGCAAGCTATAAGAGAGTCACTAAAGAGGAAATATGTCAGATAAGTATTTTCGTTGTAATTGTTAAACTCTTTATATAGCGAAGTTTCATTTCACTGGGCACACTGACCCTCAGCGTAGGTGATTTTGCGCGGAACTGGATTATCAATCTTTGTGTCTTACTTTTTATGTTTGCTTTTGTGACGGCCTCTTGTCGTACATATTGTATGTGACATCATGTTTGACATTATGTTCTGTGTTAGATTCACTTGTTTTTTTTTTCAAAGTCTATTACTGATATACCATATTGCAAATATTGGTTTAACACTGATAGACTAGCTATAGACTCTATCGCTGATAGCGTTATACACTTGATTATTATCCCTAATATTGCTACCTATTATAATTATCAGCTATAAATTCTATCGCAGATAGACTTTGGTATATTTAAAAATGTGTTAGTAAATCTAGTTTATTTCTAATACCATACATCTTTTACAAATTTATATTAAACAAATAAATATTATACAAATTAAACAATTAAATATCATACAAATTAAACAATTACATATTATACAAATAAAATATTTTTAAATATTATACCATATATCTTCTAGGTTTACGTGAAAATAATTTTTTTCAACTTTTTCTTCCTCACGCAACAGCTTGTGTGTTCCAAATCTTTGTCGGGCGCCTCCCATCTCCATCGACGACTGTCCTTCGCTCCGCCCAAGTCTCCGTCACGCAACCACACCGAGTCCAACTGACGAACACGTCGACGCCTAGCCGCCCGCCTCTTCACCGCCTCCATCCACCCGTGCGAGTTCCGGCCAGTCGTTTGTCGCCTCTATCAAGCCACCAATCTGGAATGATGATGATGAACACAATTCCTCTATTACCACTGCAAGTGGAAGTATAACAGTTACACCTTCAATCATTTTTTCACTTGGTGATAATATCAGGACTGAGATTGATAGACAAAAGGATGAATTCGATCAATACATTAAACCTCAGGTACTTAATCTCCTCGGAGCTTCTACGACATTCTGCTCTTCTGGATTTTAACAAGAGTGCATGTTGCATAAGGATAATACTAAAATAATTTGTGATATTATTTCTTGGAAGATGCTTGCGATCGTAGCCTAAATAAGAGCTTCTTATTACTCTTTATATCAAGTACAACCACTTCACGCGATGCCTGTTAATGGGGTGCTCATGTTAAAGTATCCTTCAATGTGGTTGATTCAATTGCATCTAATGTGTTAGACTCGGCGGTCGGCTTGGAGAACGGTGACAACAAATATTGATAAAAATTGAGAAAGTCAGCGAACTTAGGCGTTTCGATCATCTTGTAGAAATCTTCGTCGGAATTGTCACTGGTAGAGTTCACAACTTGAGTATTCTCATCCACGTGGAATCAGTGGGAAGAGAGAGAGGAAAGTAAGGGTAAATAATATTTGTTTAGTCGATATGCACATATATTTTTACTTGGCAACAAATACAAGGTATAGAAAGTATTTGTTTAGTTTGATATGCACATATATTTTTTAAATAATTTTAAGTCTAAAAATTTGAAAATATTTAGAATCTTGATTTTTCAAGTTTTTTGTTTTAGATTTTTAATATTAATCATTTAACAATATTATTATGATTGTTGTTTACTCTTAATTTGTCAAAAAAAAAAAATCTTTCAAATACACTATATTTTTAATAATACAATGTCTTTAGTTATTTCTGACTAATATTTTTAGGTATTTGTGGGACTAAGTTTATGTGGATTTATGGTGTGTTAATCATGTTGAAAATTGGTTGTCTAATTTCTATGAAATCCTATTGGACGATTCACAATTTTTAGGATAAAATTGGTTGTCTAATTTCTTTGGAATTCTACTGGGCGATTCACGATTTTTAGGATAGTGTGGCTCATAGATGTTTTTTTAAACGTAATTTAAGTTTTACTGTGATAATATTATGTTTTTCCAAAGTTACTATGATTTTGATAATAATAATTGTTTAGGAATATAGTTGAGATTTGATAGTTAAGATTTAAATTTTAGAAATAGTAGAATTTAAAAATATTTGTTTTTTAACAGTTCTAAAATTTTAGTTGTTAAGATTTGAATTAGCTAGAGGTATTTTGGTCCGTCATTAATCTAGGTTGTTTTTTTGGACTATGAAAAAGTTTCATTCACAGTGTTTACATTTTTCATATTAATCTAGGTTGTTCTTTTTATTTTGAAATAAAAAAAATCTAGTTGATTAGGATTTATTTAAAATTTATATTTATTTGAAATATTGTAATTATCGTTTGATGGGTATTTTAGTCCATTGACGGCAACAACAAAGGTAAGGAGGTGAAAGGTGAAAGTTTGGATTGATGGTGCTTTGGTGGACAACTCGGCTATCAATCACATTTTTTTGCAAATACGAGGTATTATTTTTGTTATTTTTTTTTTAATGTTTGAACATGTGTACTCTTCTATTGTACATAGTTATAAAGTTGTAGTCCTCACACAACAATCTTACTTGATGGTGGAGTTGTAATGATATAATTCATAGATGACAAATATTGTTTTATGTAGTGTATAATAGAGTTATAGATGACAAATACATAATATTCGCTTTATGTAGTCTATAACAGAGTTATAGATGACAAATACATAGTATTTGCTTTATGTAATCTATAACAGAGTTATAGCCGACAAATACATAGGTAGTCTATAAGAAAGTCTTTTTTAGGGGATAGTTCAGTATACTTATTGGTATACTAATTTTTCCTTCTATACTAAGTTTTTTTTTAATAGTTCAATTATTTTAATTACTAAATAATTCTAATTTATATTTGGGTGAAATCTTGGTGCTTGGATAGTAGTAGAAGAATTAATTTTTATGTATTTTAAAATCAATCAAATAATGTAATTTGTCAACTTACTTTCTTTCAAATATGTATTTTAGACTACTTCTAAAATAGTTGTTTAGGAATAGAGTTTAGATTTGATAGTTAGGATTTGAAATTTAGAAATAGGTTAAGATTTGAATTAGTTAGGGATATTTGGGTCAATCATTATTTTATAATTTTAAAATTTTTTTACTATTTTTTAAAATGAAAGCTATGCCTCTATTACGTGCATATGGCCCATGCCCAACAGAAAGCCCAAAAGCCCCAGTTTTACTTGACAAGTTAAAAAACCTTGGCATTTAAAGTATCTCTTCTCAATCCCGCGCCACCTCTCTTCTCCATTTTCTTCCTCCCACTTTCATTTTCACTTTTCAAGAACAACTCATGGATTATAAACATCAGAATGAAATATTGCTCTACTCGTCGTCGACTTGAAGCTCGTCCGCTGCCGCTTCCGTCATCGATATGAGGTTCATACGCCGTCTTCTATTCTCGTCGGATTTGTCCGCTGTCGTCAAGTTCATTTGTGCTTGCAATCGGTGCCGTTGAGTTTGTCTTCTTGTCGCCGCTAATTACCGGGGTGGATCTCGCGGGGACCTGATTCCCCTTATGGGGAATCTCTGCCCCCCCATGGAGACAAAAATACCATGCGGCCCCCCGCCCCACCCCACCCCGGTCCCATTGTCAACCCTAACTTGAACCCAACATTTAAAAACAATTTCATGATATTGTAAATACATCTTTCTAGGACGAAAGATCAAACCTTCAACCTTAGGAGAAAATGTATTGACGTCAATTTATCGACGAGCTATGTCCACTCTTTGGATCTACACTTTATTATTTTTTTTAAAGTGATTTTTTTATGCCCATTTCAATGATTTCTTTTTTGTTTAGGTTTAAATACTATTTTCAATTTGTACAAGGCTTACTGCTTAAGTTCATTTTATTAATTATAGTTTAAGAAAATAATGTTTGGTTCTTGTAGTCTTAAATTTAGAACTCGTGAAAGTTTAACAAAAATTCTCTAGACAATGAAAATTTTTGCACACGATATTTTAATTTCCATACATATCTGTTATACAAAAAAGAAGATAGATAAAAATTATAGTCGTGTTTAAAAAAACAGTGGAGAAGAATATCATTCTAAAATCTTATTTTTTTAAAAAGAAAACAAAAGACATAAACCAAGTAAAATGAATGAACCGAGATAGTCACCTTTTCAAAGTAGATAAACTAAAACAAACTTTTAAGAGCACGTAAACTAAAACATACAACAACGGTCAACAGACATTGAATTGGTTATTATAGTCGACGAGTTATAATAATTAGTGAGTTATAATAATTACTGTTTAGGGTGCATACTATTTTACCTTAAATTATAATAGTTTGTGTTTGTGGTGTAATAGCAAATAAAAAAAATGATGGAAGAAAACAATTTAGAAATAGTATTTACTCTACTTTAACTTTAGGTTATAAATAGTTGTACACACCACTATTATAATTGGTACCTCAAACATGAAGTGACAACACACTCCACCAACTTCTAGTTGGTGTCCAACCGATCCCTTAAAAATGAAAATAAAAGTTTCGAAAGTACGAGAATAAATGGGAAAAATTAAATATTTTATTTATTTAGTAGTTTTTTTTAAAGCAATATTTTTTATTAGTAGTTATGTTTATGGAACTTTGGCACATTTGGTTGGTACAATCCACTTTTGATGGATTAAATAGATATGTGTTTGATCAAGTTTTTAAAATATACCTTTTTAGTCTCCAAATTTTTTAAAATTGATTGTTTTGGTTCATAAATTTTCAAATGATATCTTTTTAGTCCATGAATTTATAAAATAGGTTTAAGTGACACCTATAGTAGTTTTTTTTTTTTTTTTAAATTTTACTTTAAATTACAAAATTATATGTATTTTTTAAATTTAACACTTTTATAAAAAAAAGTTATTTTCAAATATAACAAAATGAACCAAAATATAGTAAAATATCACAGTCTATCATGGTCTACTGCAGATAGCAAAATATCATAGTCTATCGTGGTCTATTTTAGCGATATTGTGATTTTTTGCTATATTTGTAAATATTTCAGAAGTTTTGTTATTTAAAATAATTTCTCTTTTTCTAAATTTGGTTTTTGGACAGATTTTGGTAATTCAAAATTTCATATAATTATATAAACTAGGGATCCTTTAAACTTATTATTAAGAACTTGAGAACTAAAAAAGATGCATTTTGAAGACTTTGAGACAAAATACACCTATTTTATAAAAAAATCAAGAATAAAAAGGCATGTTTTGAAAACTTGGATACCAAGTACACATATCCTCCAAAACTTAAGGATTAAAAATGTAATTTGTCCTAATTTTTTCAATTTAATTTTTTTAGCTGTGATATTTGCTTTATCTATTTTTTGTTTTCTGTTTTCAAAAAACATAACGCAACATTTATTAAGCGTTGATTAAGCAATTCAACACTCTAAATATAGAACTTTCTAACTTCATTCCTCCTAACTCAACTCTTAGTACCTCAAATACCTCCATAATGTCAAGAGTAACCATATGTAGTTATTTATTTGAGGTCAAGTGTTCAAATTCACATGTACAATAGTTTTCGGATACTAATATTTCATATCTCACGACTAGAATTTTAAATATTTTGTAGGATCGATATGGCAACCCTAGAGGGGGGTGAATAGAGTTTTTACAAATTAATGAAACTTTTTAACTAAATGATCCCAATTAAACAAATTAATTACTTTTTGCTAATAA
>JBBPDJ010000004.1:9963457-9988936 GCA_037974625.1 Cucumis cinereus | reverse complement strand
CGCACACAGCTTCTACTCATGGAACCGGAACCATCAATCTCCAAAGCCTTCTCTTCGGTTGTTCAAGAAGTCGAACAGAGAGCTACTCCTTCATCTCTCAACGACTCTAACAATAATCAATTACAAGCCGCAGCTCTTTTAGCCAAAACCTCTTCAAACAACCCAACGAAATCATCCGGAAGTTTCAAGAAAAAGGAAAAACCGATGTGCACTCACTGTAATGTACCCGGCCACACTGCAGACCGTTGCTACAAACTTCATGGATACCCTCCTGGACATCGCTTACATCAAAAGAATCAACATAAAAGTGATTCTTCTACAGTCAATGTCCCTCCTGATAATCCACTTGGAAGCCTTTCCACTGAACAATGTCAAAACCTATTGTCAATACTGCAGTCTCACCTACATAAAGCAAAGAGTGATACAGAACCAGCAAATCAATCACACATAGCAGGTATGTGTTCTAAAATTAAAAACATACCTTCTATGAAATCTGATCAGTGGATACTTGATTCAGGAGCTTCAACTCATATCTGCCACAATAAAAACTTATTTTCCTCTCTTAAACCAATCAATGGTGCCACAGTATCTCTTCCCAATCATACTCATGTTGCTGTTAGTTTTGCTGGTACTATCAAACTGTCTCATGACATAACTCTACAAAATGTCATGTTTTTGCCGGATTTCCACTTCAATTTACTATCAGTCAGTGCTCTCACCACTACTTCACCTATACTTGTTCACTTTTATGATAATTGTTGTGTTATTCAGGACAAGTTCTCTTTGAAGATGATTGGCAAAGCTAAATTGTGGCATGGCTTATATCTTCTTCAACTACCTCCCACTTTTGAAGTTACTGATGTGCCTTCTGTATTTCCTACTGACTGTACTGCCATCACTGCTGTTAGTTTAGCAAATAAAACAAGTACATGGCATGATAGATTAGGCCACCCTAGTCATAAACACATCTCTTACCTAAAAGATTTTTCAGTTACCCTTCCCAAAGAAAATCACACTTGTACCATATGTCCCCTAGCTAAACAAAAGAGACTTCCTTTTTTCTCCTCAAATAGACACTTTTCAAATAACATGTTTGATTTGATACACTGTGATACATGGGGACCATACAAACATTGTACTCACTCTGGATACAAATACTTTCTAACCATTGTAGATGATTTTTCCAGATACACTTGGTTGTTCTTAATGAGAAATAATCTGATGCCCAAACTATTGTACCAAAGTTTTTTGCGCTTGTAGAAAATCAGTACAATACTACCATCAAAGCATTCAGATCAGACAACGCTCCTGAACTAGCCTTTGTTGAATTCTTTTCAAACAAAGGTGTTATTCACCAATATTCTTGCGTGGAACGTCCAGAACAAAACTCAGTAGTTGAAAGGAAACATCAGCAACTTCTTAATGTTGCATGAGCCCTGCTCTTTCAGTCACAGATTCCAATCAAATTCTGGGGAGAATGCATATTGACAGCCGCCTTTCTCATCAATCGCACTTCATCCAAAGCTTTGAATTGGCAAACTCCATTTATGAGGCTGAACAACAAAAGTGCTGATTATGACCAGCTGCGCACCTTTGGTTGCCTCTGTTTTGCCTCTACCCTCACATCACAATGCTCAAAATTTGATGCAAGAGCCGTACCATCTGTCTTTGTTGGATATCCACCAGGGATGAAAGGCTACAAGCTCTACAATATTGCTAGTAAGTCTTTCTTTATCTCTCGAGATGTTGTTTTTCATGAGGATATTTTTCCCTTTCATTCCATTACTGTACAAGAAGAAGTCCATGACATCTTTCCAGAACTTGTACTACCCAAATCTTTTGATTTCTCTGGTTTAAATAACCACAAAACCATTGACAATCCTTGTCCTGAAGAAAACTCCACCCCTAATCTACCCTCACAAAATACCAGCAATTCACCAATCACCACACCTACCAATACCAACATTGACAGACTAGCTCCAATAACCCGAAAATCAACCAGAATGACTAAACAACCCACCTATCTCCAAGAATATCACTGCAGTTTGTTACAAAACACTGTTATTCCAACCACAACCTCTCTTTCCCCTTTACCAAAATATCCCATTCAAAAGAACATATCCTATGCCAATCTATCACCAAGCTACAAAGCCTTTGCCATTAACATATTCGTTTCTTATGAACCACAATTTTATCACCAAGCTATTCCCCATGAGCAATGGCGTGAAGCAATGAAGAATGAATTAAAGGCCATGGAAATTAACAATACTTGGTCAGTGGTCCCTCTACCAAACAACTGTCATTCCATAGGCTGCAAATGGGTGTATAAAATAAAGCACAAAGCAGATGGTTCCATAGATCGGTATAAAGCTCGCTTGGTAGCCAAAGGGTACACCCAACAAGAAGGCCTTGACTACATTGAAACTTTCTCCCCAGTTGCTAAATTGGTTACTGTCAAGGTGTTGTTAAACCTAGCAATATCAATGAACTGGCCACTTGCCCAATTAGACGTAAACAATGCGTTCCTACACGGTGATCTAGTTGAGAATGTATACATGGATCTACCACTTGGGTATAAGCATGACAAGGGTACCAAACAGGGGGAGAAACTTGTATGTAAACTACATAAGTCCATATATGGCCTGAAACAAGCGTCGCGACAATGGTTTGATAAGTTCTCCCATGCTCTCATAACACTTGGTTTTTCACAATCCAAGTCAGACTACTCACTGTTTACCAGAGGTACAACATCCAACTTCATTGCTCTATTAGTTTATGTAGACGACATCATAATCACAGGAGCATCCGCAGTTGGCATCAACGAATTGAAAGTACATCTTGACTCTGCCTTCAAACTGAAAGACCTTGGCTCTTTGAAATATTTCCTTGGTCTGGAACTCGCCCGGTCATCAAAGGGAATACTCATCTCACAAAGAAATTATGTATTACAGCTACTGGAAGACACCGGACTTCTAGCATCCAAACCATCTTTGTTACCAATGGATCCTCAAATAAAGCTGAAAGCAGATGACAGTAAGCCTCTAACTGACGCATCCTCCTATCGAAGACTCATTGGCAGACTATTATACCTCACAGTGAGCCGTCCAGATATCATGTTCGCAGTTCACAAGTTGAGCCAGTATGTTGCTCACCCTTGCCAATCACATATGAGCGCTGCTAATCACCTACTGAGGTACTTAAAAGGCAGTCCTGGTCAAGGATTCTTAATCAAACCATCCACATCTTTCCAACTTCAAGCATTCAGTGATGCAGATTGGGCCTCATGTCTGGACACAAGAAAATCAACCACTCGTTTCTATATTTTCCTTGGAAATTCATTAATTTCATGGAAATCCAAGAAACAAACCACCATATCAAGATCCTCAGCAGAAGCAGAATACCGAGCCTTAGCTGCGACCTCTAGCGAACTCACTTGGCTCACACAACTTCTCAAAGACTTGCAGATGAAAACAGTCACTCCTTCGTTGATATTCTGTGATAGTACTGCAGCCATACACATAGCTTCCAACCCTATTTTTCATGAACGTACTAAGCATATTGAGTTAGATTGCCACTACGTTCGAGACCAAATCATCAAAGGCGCCGTGAAGCTACTACCAGTCCGAACTCACCAACAACTTGCTGATATTTTCACAAAAGCCTTACCTTTGCCCTCCTTTAAACAAGTGTTATCCAAGATGGGCATTCTTGATATTGTTAAACCATCTTGAGGGGGAGTATTAGGATATAAGGTTAGTTAGAAATTTAGTTTTCTGTTCATAGCAGTTGTAACTTCTCCATTGGCTATTTAAGCTCTCCTTTCTGCACTAATAAAGATTGATTAAATCTAAATTACTCTTACAATGAATTGGTAAACTATTACAATGCTACATTGTTTTTTAATGAACAATGAATTGGTAATGTAGTTGCTGTTTCCTGTAGTTTGTCTACACATACACACTCTCTCGTTCACACTTACTTACCTGCATGTGCATGCTCCCACATGGAGACTCTAATGCTTGTAATTAATTGGACGAATGAATTACATAGTTTGCTATATAATCTATACCCTTTTAGTGAACTGTTAAAGGGTATTGGTTTCAACTGTGGGTGTAATTCGAATTGGCTTGAGTCAAAAGGCCAAAGTTAAATGGGCCAAGGAAGGGGACTGCAATACTAGTTTCTTCCATAGAGTGGCTAGTAGTAGAAAGAATAAGAATCATATCGGTTCTCTGTTACTTGAGAGCAGGGTGAGAGCTAGCAACGATAGAGAGATAGAGGAGAAAATTCTTTCGGTTTTCTCGAAGCTTTACAGTCCATTAACTCAAGAGAAACCTTTTGTTGAAGGTATTGTTTGGAGCTATCTCTCCTACAGAGGACAAGGAGCTTGTAGCTCCAATCACCTTGGTGGAAATTAGAAAGGCCGTGTTTAGCAGTGATAGAACAAGGCCCCAGATTTGGATGGTTTTACTATGGCTTTCTTTGGGGACAATTGGAATATTATTAAGCGAGATTTGGAATGGATTTTTAGAGATTTTTTTGAAAGAGGTATTCTTAATTGGTCCATGGTGGAGACTTATGTATGTCTTATACCTAAGAAGAAAAATGCCAGTTCAGTCAAGGTGTTTAGACCTATTAGTCTCATTACCATTGTTTATAAGATTTTCGCGAAAGTCCTAGCTAGTCGGTTAAGGAAAGTCATGCCTTCTACTATCTTTGAGACTCAAGGAGCTTTTTTAGCAGACATGCAGATCTTAGATCAGGTTCTTATAGCCTATGAGGCAATTGAAGATGTCCGCTTGAAGAATAAAGAGGGAGTTATTCTAAAACATGATTTTGAAAAGACCTATGACCATGTTGACTGGGATTTTTTGGATAAGGTGACGACAAAGAAAGGCTTTGGCTGGAAGTGAAGGATGTGGATGTGGGGTTGTATTCGGAACGTGCAGTATTCTATCATTGTCAATGGAACCCCAAAAGGTTCTATGCAAGCCACTAGAGGTTTAAGGCAATGAGATCCTCTATCCCCCTTTGTGTTCCTGCTTGCTTTTGATGTTTTAAGTAGACTCATTCTTAAGCGAGTGGAAGGAAATATCATAGAGCCTCTCAAGATTGGTCCGAGAGAGGTGGCTTTATTGCACCTCCAGTTTGCTATTGACACGATTCTGTTTCGCTCGGGAAATGAGGAGTCCTTTAAGATCCTTAATCACATGATGGAGTTCTTGTCACATGATGGAGTTCTTGTAAGCCATGTTCGGTCTTTAAATTAATAGTAGCAAGTGTCAAATTCTGGGAGTAAATAGGGAACAAAGGAAGATGGAAAGGTGGTCGGAGATCTTTGGCTGTGAGGGTGGATCTTTTCCTTCTACTTACCTTGGGCTTCCTTTGGGAGGTAGAGAGCTAAGTCGTTTTGGGACTCTATTCGGAGAAGATTAGAAAGAGACTAGGCAAGTGGAAGAAAAGTTTCTTCTCCAAAGCGGCTAGTTAACTTTGATCAGATCAGTTTTTAGTGGTATCCCTATTTATTAGTTTTCTCTTTTCCGAGTTCCTAGTGCAGTTTGTAAAGTTTAGAAAAATTCATGAGGGACTTTCTTTGGGAAGGTGTGGATGAAGGACAAGACTCTCATTTGATAAGGTGGGAGGCAATGGAAAAACCTATGAACAATTGAGATTGACAATCTAAGGACTCGGAACAAATCTTTGTTGGCTAAGTGGCTATGACGTTTTACCCTCGAGCTTGAAGCTTTGTGGCGAGTAAGCATGGTAACCACCCTTTTGAATGGGTGGAGAAAGGGGTTAAAGGCACACAAGGGAACCCTTGGAAAGATATTTCGTTTGAGCTTCCTAGGTATTCTCATTTTTGTGAGGTGTGTTGTGGGAAATGGTATGGATACATATTTTTGAGGGGATCAGTGGGTGGGGGAGGGTACTCTTTCTACAAGTTTTCCTCATCTGTATGACCTTTCTTCCCTTAAAATTTGTCCCATATCTGATTTTTTGGTTTGGTTGGAGAACTCCGTTTCTTTTTCCTTTGGTTTCCCTCATAACTTGTCCAATAGGGAAACGATGAAGGTTGCCTATTTGCTTTCTTTATTGGAGGGATATTCCTTTAGGGAGGAGAGAGGGGATATTCGCATTGGGAGTCCAAATCCGGTGGAGGGGTTTTCTTGTAAATCCTTCTTCAAATTGTTATTAGATCCTTCCCCTCTTGGGCTGTCTGTGTTTGATATTATTTGAAGGATTAAGATCCCTAAGAAAGTTTGGTTCTTTATTTGACAAGTAACTCGGTCACGCGAATACTTGCGATTGGCTGGTTCGAATAAGAACTAATCTTGTGGGACCTTTTTGTTGCATTCTTTGTCAAAAAGCGGACAAGGATATAAATCATCTTTTTTGGGATTGTCAGTATACGAGGACAGTGTGATGTTCTTTTTTGTAGGAGTTTGGTGTTAGCATTGCTGGTCAGAGAGACATTCGAGCCATGGTCGTGGAGTTCCTTCTACATCCACCTTTTAGAGAGAGGTTGTTTTTTGTGGCTTTATGGGGTGTGTGCTATTGTATGGGATATTTGGGGGGGGAGAGGAATGATAGAGTTTTTAGAGGTAAGGAAAGTGACTCTAGTGAGGTGTGGTCTTTGATGAGATTTCATGTCTCCCTTTGCGCTTCATTGTCGAAGCTTTTTTGTAATTATTCGCTAGGAAACATCTCTCTTAGTTGAAGTTCCTTTAGTGGGAGGTTCATATAGGATGTTTGGTTAGCCCTTGTATTCTTTCATCTTTACTCAATGAAAGTAGTTGTTTTCATAAAATAATAATAATAATAATAATAATTGTTAAGTTAATTTCTTTGGTTGGTATTGATTTTTTTGTTTCGGGGTTTGGTTAAATATCATTCTCTAAGAAAAGTTTGAATCTTCAAATATCCAGTCAGTTTTGTGGTACTTTCTAAAGTTGTCATATTCTCCCATCTATAGGCTAGTATGTCATGATTGGATATGAATATCTAGTTACTCTACCTTACTTAATTTTCTAGTCTTGGTATGGAGTCTTCTTCTTAACTGTTAGACCAAGCCTCCTTTCCAAAATCTTTGGAGGAAAATCTTTCTCGCTACACATGGAGTTACCTTCTCTATTATATGTTCTAAAGGCATCTCACAACATTGAGAAATGTCACCAACACTTTTGACATCTATCACATGGCTTTGAATATGCATGGGCATCTCTAAAGAGAAGAATGTTGGAAATTTACGCAAATTTTATAAATGAATGTGGAATAAACTAAATTATATCTCAAACTTCCACTTCACTAGTTAGAGCCAAGTAACCAATCGATCATAAAATTATAAATAATAAAGCAAAGGGAGAAAGGAGAACGACACCGAAACGTACACTGGTTCGCCCCAAACTTGGACTACGTCCAATCTTTTGCAACAATAGGTCCTACTATGATGGAGATTGAAAAGAACGTTGGCACGTGCTTACAAATCTCTTTCCCCAAATAGGCCAACAAAAGCTATTTGAATTAGATACCACAACTCGGTAGCTTGGAATAAAATAAGAGAAACTCCCAACCCAATTGGAAAAAATGTACACTGTAATTTTTCAATAATCCCCACTATCACACAAAATATGCTGAAGGGAAAAAAAAAGAAAATACTAGTGAAGCTCTTGGATTAATTTTCCTTCAGCGGCGATGGAACTTACGGCACTTCAATATTTTCTTCCTTGTGTGCATATACATATATATAGTGTAATGAAGCAAAAATGGTCCAAAGCCCATTAACCCCTTGAAGTAATAAATTCCACCGCGATTATCTATTTCTCTCTTTAAGAAAAATCACCTCCAAATTGATCCAATACTATTCTTCACACACTCTCATTTTTCCTTCTTTAAAAAAATCTTAAACTTTAACCAATAGAAATAGTTGCTTGAGGGTTAAATAAAAAGCATTTTGGCCTTTTTGGAGTTTTGTACTCCACAATTCCTAACAAAGACCATATTTGTGCACTTTGTGGGTATTGTGGTATTGGAGTTCTAGGATTGAAGTTACTTATAAAAGAGATTACGTAATTAATCATTGCAAATGTATGTATGAACTGAATCATGTAGGTTCCTCCATTGCCACTAATCCATCTGCTTTATGCTCTCTTCAGAAAATGGATCTGCAGCTGGAGTGTTTACGAGATTGCAATAGAGCACTTCAAATTTCATCAACCTATGCAAAGGTGAAACTAATTTCATTTGATATTCTTACGTGAATAATATTAATTATAATGAATGAATTCCTTGTAATCCAGTTGTTGGATCTTCCCCTTTTGTCTTATTATTGCCATGTAATGTTTTTATTTCCTTCTTCTGAAGGCATGGTACAGAAGAGGTAAAGCAAATGTTAGTATGGAAAATTTTGATGATGCTATCCGTGACTTTCAAATTTCTAAGCATGTGGAGGTATCATTCAATGGAAAAAAGCAGATAGATGATGAGCTGAAGGTCATTCAACATCAGCATAGCAGGTCAAATACAGTAAATGAAGATAGCAAGAGCAAATTGGATGATTTTGGTATGCTATGTAAATGATATCTATATCTACTGTTTAATTCCTTCTGCTAATTTTATTGAGTGAAAACTCTAGATTTTTTCTTTGCGGTGAATGATTGAGCTTCAACTTTTAAGTGATGTGATGTGATTAGAGATTTAAAGGTGGCATGAAAAATGAATTTCCTTTTTCTTATGTTTAAGTTTTGGAAAAAGGACAGCGGCCCCATGGATTTAAATTTATGTGCTGTAATATTTTCTGTAATACTTATTTTCCTGGTATTTACTTTTCGATTTATTTATAGGATAAGATAGCATCATCTTTATGGTTAATTCCTATTTTCTTGTCCCATCAACATTTCTTTTCTTGTACAATTGCTTGGTTTTGTGTATTTCTGGAGCTGTCTATGTTTTTGATCTTGTGAATATATGACCTATAGATATCACAAGAGTCCACAATCCTCACTTTCTGCATAGCAAGCTCCAAAACCCTGAGAATTCCTGCCCCCAAGTGCTTGGTTAGGGTATCAAAAGCAGAAACTCCTTACGGTGGTAATCACATCTGGTTACCATGGTATTCTATCATCAAACTGAAATAACACTTTCTAGGACTTGGAGGTCGAACAATTCCATGTGTTATTCTCTGGGTTGAGAGGATCTCCTCTTTTATCATCAATCGATAGAAGGGTTTGGTAGGAGAGGGATCAAGTTTCTTCTCTTCAAGTCTGTTCTCAGTATTTTGATAGTCAATGAGTTTTCTTTCTCAAAGAGATGATAAAAGCTATGTAGTAGTATAAATACCCTAAAAATGTTTGTGGCTTTCTAGTAGGTGTTCCTTGGTGGTATCAGCACTATTAGTAAAGTTCGCAGTAGGAATCCCGAGACTGATCTTTGCTGAACAGCCTAAAGGAGTGCCTTGAAGTTTTCGGGAAGATGCCAAATAGTCTTTAAAATACTCTTCTAAAACAACCTCCAAGCTAGTTTAGATGATCTGCTTATATGGATCGCTCAACAACATTTTGGTTTCTGCTTCCTGTGTGTGTTGAATGCAGGTACTCAGTATCAGTCACTTGCTAAAAAGTAGCATGATATGTATTACAGATGAGCCAATCCAAGTAAAATTACATGTTACCACATCAAATAAAGGAAGAGGAATGGTTTCACCCACTGAGATACCTCCATCATCCTTGGTTCATGCTGAAGAACCTTATGCCTTGGTGAGTACATATTTCTCTTCTAAATCATGGGGAATGCATTTTATTGCCCATCCTATTTTTTCACATTTTCTTCTTCTTCTTCTTCCTTTTTTTTAATTGAACAATTTCTCTCAACTTTTCACCTACACTGCCGGCTATCGCTAGGTCTACAACTTGCATGACTATCCCCAACACATTGGGCCCTTACTGTTAAGAAACTATATTTTCACGAGGGAGTTATCCTGTATATTTTCTAGATGTTATAGTTTTATATATAAAACAACTACTTTCATTAAGAATAAATGAAAGAATACAAGGACATAAAAAAAAAAAAGCCCATAAAAACTCTACTGAAGATAGGGGTTCCAGCTAAGTAAAATGTTGCCGGAAGATTAATAACAAATGCCATCTTTAAGTTCATCTTTTATAACTTCTCTTACAAGTTTCATTGTTTCTCATTGAATATAGAAGGTAGATTCATTATAATGCTAAAACTAGGAGTGCACATAGATTCAATTTGGACATCTTTTTCACAAAATTGAAAAACCAAATCTAGTGTTTAGTTTTGTTAAGTGGCAAAACAAGTCATGTAGTGGAAATAGCCAAAAAGGATCTGGTTTTGAATTGGACAAGTCGACCCAAAGCTGTCTTGTACTTTCTCCGACTCCGTTAATTGGTAGCCAGGATAGAGTTTTCTTTCTTTTTTCTCTCTGTTCAGGGGCTCTCTTAAAGGCTTTGCAACCAGGAGCTGGTTGACAACAATCTAGTCAGTTCCTCTTCTCCTTTGTAGATTTTGTTTGGTTCTTGTCTCATTGGACTAATGACATCACCACTCTTGTACTGTCTGACAAAGCCCAAATAGTATTGCAGTCAACATTATCTTCAACTTTTTCCTGCTTTAAAGTCATTTAATCCTTCACTTCTGACTCCACATACTTTTCCTATATAAATTGAACATATGAACTAATTAAATCTCTCAAAGTATTAAAATTTAATAATTCTCATTCTATTGTCACATTTTCCCATTTCAAGTTATATAACGTTTACTTCAACTTTGACTGGCAGGTAATATTGAAGCAGTGTAGAGAAACTCATTGCCATTTCTGCTTGAATGAACTACCAGTGGATAGAGTGCCTTGTCCATCATGCTCGATTCCTCTGTACTGCTCAAAACATTGCCAGATACAAGCTGGGGGGCGTATGTTACAAATTGTTCCAGATAATCAAGATATTTTAAAAAATCTATCTGATGACCTCAGAAAGTATATTCAAGAAATAACTCTCTGCAGTTTTTCCGAATTAAGGACTGAAGATGTTCCTGAACATAAACATGAATGTGATGGCGTGCACTGGCCTGCCATATTGCCATCTGAAATAGTTTTGGCTGGGCGAATGGTAGCAAAATTTATAGCGCAGAGAGGTGTCTTTGCAGATGCTTCTAACCTTGTGGATATGTTGGTACTTCTGATGACTATATATCCCTTCTAATTGTATTTGATTTTTTCCTTAGGGCAATTACTGCAAAGCTTTTATTCCAATGTTTTGCTGTAGAACCTTTCACACCATTTTTCCGAAATGCACGCTGACAGCAAGCTGGAGTGTATCATCTATTCCATTATATTATTAAGTTGTCTTCAGCAATTCTTCCCTTCTCAAGTTACAATAAATGGGAACACCACCTCGCAGGTTTGTTGGCTCACTTTCACTCCATCATCTGTTCTAAAAAGAATGAAAAAGGCCCAATTTACTTGACTATGCATGCTTGTACAATAGCGCCCTTTCCTTTTGATGATGTTTAATTATTCTACATTTCCAGACACTTGCATTGTGATGGTTGGCACATGATTATGAGATGGATTATTTGCTCTATCAATGCAGATTACCATTCTTATATCCCAAATTAGGACAAACTCTATATCTATTGTTCGTATGAAATCCTTTGATGCACCAGGATCACCAGATAAGGGTGAAAGATTATCTAGTGTGGTTCCTTTTACTTGTAATATGGAACAAGTAAGCTCACCTGCCTCTATTTCTCTATGGTTTTATTTTTTCATTTGATTTAAATAGCAAATCCTTTGTATTTGGTACTTCCTCATTGTTGTTTCTAATAGGTCAGAGTAGGTCAAGCTATTTATACAACTGGAAGCTTGTTTAACCATTCGTGCAAACCAAACATCCATGCATATTTTAAGTCACGCACCCTCTTTATTCGAGCAACTGCATTTACGGCAGTGGGGTGCCCCCTAGAGTTGTCGTATGGTCCACAGGTTTGCCTACTCTCTAAACTCGGGTTTACTTTGTTGATCACGGCATTTGCACTAAGTGTTCTTTTAAATTTTCCTTCTAAAACATATAGATTGTGCCTTATTTTCTGATCAGTCACAATAGAAAGTCAGATGCTCTTCCTAACCAAATGTTCTTCCACTTCCTTGACACAGGTTGGTCAGTTGGACTGTAAAGACCGTCTTAAGTTGCTAAAGGACGAGTATTCTTTTAATTGTCAGTGTAGTGGTTGCTCGATTGTGCATATATCCGACCTTGTCCTCAATGCGTTTTGTTGCATGAATCCATATTGTCGTGGTGTAGTCTTGGATAGATCCATCTTCAACTGTGAAAACATGAAAACTAAGGACTTTCTTACGGTGGACGACCGAATTATTCTGGAGCCTTTCATGCAGGTATTCTAGTATCTTTGAAACTGAATTGGAAATTCTCATTGAGAAGTTGAAAAGTTAGAAAGCTTCAACCAAATGAAATGAAGCAAAAATGAACTCTCTCACGAGAACTATACCATTATCTTGGAACAAATTAACTCCCCATTTTGAAATTAGAACTTATCTACTCTCATTACTCGTTGGAAATATCTGTTGTCATTACTTTGTTGATAGGATTTTTTCCCCTTCTTTCCACCATATCAATGAAATGATTTTTGTGTCCTATAAAAATAAAATAAAAACACCAAAGAGAAATTATTTTTTGTGACCCCCTCTGTCAAATTTAGGAAACGTAGATTTGGTAGAAAATTTGCCTTCCACCGTAAACTATCTCTATTCCTGTTCACCACCCAAGAATTCAGCAGCCGTAAGAGCAATGGTACTACCGATTTGGAGGCTTAAGATTCCCTAGAAAGTGAAGATTTTCCTTTGGTCCCTTGCTTTTAGAAGCCTTATGTTAGGAGCCCACCTAAGAAGAAAATACTTGAGAACACAAAGAACACACACAAGGAGAATCAAATATGGAAAGTATATTGAAACATATGCTATAATATCACAAGAACAAGTTTCAATGTAACCCCTAGCCTTTCGAGAGGGCTAGACTCTCCAAATTCCCTCACAAAGAAATTCCACAAAATGCTTCACACCTTTCTCTTATCTCATTCCCTCTATTTATAACTGAAACCCTAACCATCTTACTAACTAATTACTAATATGGTCCCTTCTAATAACCATACTAATATATCTCTAATTAGGTCCTTACACCTTAATATGCACAAGAAGCTTCAAAGGAAGTTTCCAAAGTGGGCCCTCTTTCCATCCATGTGCTGCCTTTGTCTTAAGGATATGGAGAGTTTGGATCACCTGTTTCTTCATCGTGAGATTGCTTCAAAAGGGTGGAGTATTCTGTGAGTTTGCTTCAAAAGGGTGGAGTATTCTTTTTTGCACGTTTGGGAGGTTGGATGTCTCCCCATGAAGATCTATGATTGAATTATGGAAGGTCTTGATGGTGGTCGGATAGGTGAGAAAGGCAAAATCCTTTGGTGATGTGCTACCCATGTGCTCTTGTGGTGTCTTTGGAATGAGAGGAATAGTAGGACCTTTGAAGATAAGTCCAATTTTTTCTTATTCTTTTTGGGCTTTTGTGCAGCATAGCGCCTCTTGGTGGTGCACCAATGACACCAAATTCTTTGTAATTGTAGCCTTCTTATGATTATTAACAATTAGAGGGCTCTTCTTGATTACTTTTTTGGGAGAGGGTTTCCTCAACCCCAGCCCTTAGGCTGTGTTTCTTGCTCTTTTGTTGAATATATTCTCTGTTTCCTATTTAAATAAACAAAGAAAAAAGAAAGAAAGAAAGAAAGAAAGAAAGAAAATCATACTATAAACTAAGTTACAATTACAAGTCACTCGCTCTAACCCATAAAAGAAGAAAAAATTCCATTCAAACAACAACCCTCGAACTCTTTATCTAAAGAAACCCAAAGAGAAGCTAAATTTATTCATTTTCTTGAACGCTCAATTATTGCTTTCATGCCATATCTTTCACAATGGTTTGAGATGGATAAGAACTTTATGCTTTTGCCAAGTTTAACAATGATTTGAGCAACGGACTAAATGGTGCTATTGCATTTCCATAGCCTGACAGCTTCCTTCATGCTGGTCCTAGCCATTGTTTGAAGTGTGGATCTTATTGTGATATAAAATCATCTCGTTTGACAGTGGATGAGGCTGGGATTCACTTTACAAGGTAATATCCGGATGCAGTATTGTCCAAGTCCGTTAGTGTTGGTCATAATTCATTCTATAATTGCTCATAACAAGAGAATTCTTTCTTTTCCTTACCTGGAGTTTTGCTGTTTCGGAGTATGATCTTTACAGAACATGTTCATTCTAAGAAGCTATCATGAATTTATTTTCTCCCGGGGTTTGATAGCTGGCTGAAAAACTACACAGGTTGCAGCACGAGATAAATTTAAATAGGGTGTCAGAGACTACAGTCGCAGATGCTTTGGGAGCTCTAATCTTACTGAAGTCGAAATTGCATGAATATAATAGGCGTATAGCAGAAGTGAGTTCTTGTTTCCATATCAAACACTAGTATCGTTTCCTTTTATCCACTGCTCAAATGATAGAGAATTAGAGATATCTATGTCGAAATGATTGTAGTGTGGACAATGCTTGTCACAATCTTAGCCGAGCAATGCTAGTTCCGGTTAAGTTGGATACGAATGATGGTATGTGATTTAATTCTTGTAGGCTGAAGACAATCTGTCGCAGGCCTTCTGTTTGCTTGGAAAACTAGGGCTTGCAGCAGAACATTGTAAAGCATCAATTCGGGTATGCTTTCTCTATGGAGTTTTATAATTGTATTTATAGCAAGTAAACTTGTTTTAATATGCTCCACTTTTCTGTGATAATCATCCTAAAGATGTACAATTCCATTTATAATCTTAAAAGTAACATATTGGGCCATCTTTCAATGTTTGTGAAACAAGTGGAGGCATGCGGCATGGTTGTATTTCCTTATTGCACTTGATGGGGGATCCTTTTATTATTTTCTCTCTTTCGGTTGTACATCTTTTCATCTTTTTTTTTTTCCCCTCTTTTTTGCTTCATCTTTTTCTGTTGTTATCTCCCCCTATTGTTCAAGCCTCATTTGTAATTTTCGATGTTATCCCCTTTGTACTATTGGATTATTCATTCATCAATTAACTTTTTCTCATTAGATTTTTTTTTTATTATAAACAATTATGAGATTGAAGTTAATTTATGAGGTGTGCAGTGTTGTGCTACATAATGGTGACAAGCCGCTACAGGGGTTACCTTAGGAACTGAATCAAAACTGAATTCACATACTACCAAATGAAACTAAATCAATCCGAACGACCTGGATTTGTTTCGTTTGGAAATACATCATTTTCATCTGAATCGCTTGTCCATTTTATTTTTGAACGTTTCTTTCTTCCTTTTCTGTTTTAGATTTGAGGCAACTTTCTTCAATTTTGTTTGGAGCACATAAAATCTGAGCTTTACATTCCTGCTTTTGCAGATTCTTGAGAAGTTGTATGGCGAAAATCATATAGCTATTGGCAATGAACTCTTGAAGCTTTCTTCCATTCTGATATCTGTGGGTGACCACAATGCTGTGGACTGCATTAAGCGATTGAGTAAAATTTTCAGGTGTTATTATGGATCAAATGCCAACACAATGTTTCCGTTTTTGAATATCTTGGAGGAAGAAACTCACAAATTCGTAAGCACACATCTTTAATCACAACTTTCCATTGAAGCCAAACCTCCACTTCTCAGCTGTTAGAAACTTAGAAGTTGTAAAACTTTGTATTTTAAAGAAAATTTAGTTTTAAATTTTTTTGGTAGCCGGTAGGTATCCATGTAATTTTCTCTTTCACTAGTTTCATCTTCTAAGTAACAAATTATGGGACATTTGTAAGTATAAGAATGAAACTTGAAGTGTTTGACGCAGTATAAAAGAATTAGCAAATATAAGATCAAGTTCTTGAAATTTATCAGTAATAGATCATATCATTGGTAGTTGTCTATCAACGATAGACTATATCACTAGTTGAGTCTATTGATAAAATTGTTTAGAGTTAAATTTTGTTATATTTATCACTCTTTAAAAATATTGTTATACATTTGATTATTATCCTTAAAAGTGCTACTGCAAGTAGCTATAATTTTTTTTAGTTTAAATCTCATTTTGAACTTTCAAGTTTCAACCAATAATTCCAGTGGATTATGTGATGAACTTTAAAAAATGTCACGTGCCTATAGAATTTGAATTTTTTTATAAAAATGTTATTTTAATATTTATTGACAAAAATGGGGATGGAAAAAAAAGAATTGACAAACATATGATAGCGAAGTCGTATACTTGGTACACGATAACTCAAAGTTGACCATTTTGAGAAATAATTTAACCATTTGATCTAATTATAGACAAATTTGTAAGCTTAAGAAGCTTGCATGCAAGTTATATTTTAGTTAGAGAAGGAAATGATTACGTAGTTTTCTTATGTTTCTTTTTCGATTGTTATTTTAATATCAAAATTGAAGAAGTGGAATCTTTCAAAAGTTCTTCCAGATTTTTTTTTGTAGATATTAAATTTAGGAGTGGGTGCGAAAATAGATGAAGAATTTAGCCCCTATTTGGCATTTGGAATTGAAAACTAAATCTGTTTATATTTTAAAAAAAAAATTCTGATGAACATATCAAAAAGAGGTAGTAAAAAAAGGTAAAATGGGAAAAAAAAAGAAGAAAAAGTGGATGATGATATAGAGAGTGAGAGCTGGTAGTGCGAGGTCGAAGGATATTCTCTCTTTAATTTATCACTTAAAAGTTAGTATTGGAAATTACTTATGAAAAGGAAAATCTTTATGATTTAAGATTTAGATATCAAATTTTAAGCATTTAGGTTCTAAAATTTGATTATTGAAACGTAAATATATAATAGTTTTTTAATTAAATATGAAAAGCATGAAATATGGATTATCGAAGGTTGAAATTAAAATGACAATTCAAAATTTGAAATATAAATTAAGAAATACCAATTTAAATAGGGAAAAAGAAAAATTGTAAATATATATATATATATATATATATAGAAAAAAAAAGCCAAAATACTTTGGTCTTCATTTTTTATCAAGTCCACGCGCAAGCTGACATGGCGAGCATGTACCGACATCGTGAGTTGCGACTGGATTAAAGTACACAATTTTGGTCCATCACAAAATCACCTATTTTTATCAATACTTTACCTTTCTAGACTACTTTTGTCTTTACTCTGAAAAACTACATTATTCTTGAACTTTATCCATGCCTGAATGAGAAATTTTGGCCAATTAAATGCTGCCACGTCATCACAGTTATAATTTGAATTGGTTTAGGTAATTAAAATTTATACCCAATTCAATTCAAGCTCATGATAGAAACTTGAGCCAAAAAAAGATAATGGAATCAGTTTAGGCCCAATAAACAAAATAGGTTCAAGTCCAATAAACAAAATAAGCTCAAACCCAATAAACAAAATAGGCTTAAGTTCAAGCTCAAACCAAATAAATAAAATAGGCTTAAGTCAAGTCCAAGCCCAATAACAAAATAGGCTTAAAAAGCAAGATGAGTCCAAGCACAAGTCCAACAGACAAATGGGCCCAAGCCCAAGTCCATGAAAATTCTCTATAAATAGAGACATTCTCATTCATTTGAGAGGACTTTTGGAGAAGAACAAAAGTGCTGAAGCTCGAATTGATTTATATTTGTGAGGTCAGATTTCAAACTCCATAAGGTCTAGAGAGAATTCTGCCAACAACAAGAAGACTCCCTAACTCCTGAAGTTGACCATACTCGAAGATTGAAGTTTCTTGAAAGATACAAGCGTTCTTCCAAGACTCCAATTTCAAGAACAAGTCATCTGTTAAATCAAGATCAACAAGACCAAAGGTCGATCATCCAAGAAGATCAACAAGCCAAAGACCGATCATCCAAGAAGATCAACAAGCTCAAAGTTAGATCATCTAAGAAAGATTAACAAGCCCAAAGGCCAATCATCTAAGAAGATCAACAAGCCCAAAGGTCGATCATCCAAGAAGATTCCAAGCCAAAATGTCGATCAACCAGGAAGATCAACTAGTATAGAAATTTAAAGTTTATATTTGAGAGAAAGCATCAAAGGAGAAAATATTAGAGATTGTACCTACTATATTGAAATCAATACAAAATTCAAATTCCACGAATTAAATTTCCTTTGTCGAAATATCGTGTGAACACCTACACTTTTGAAAGCTTTATTTTGGACCATTTTTAAGGGTTTTTTTTGTACGGATGACCCTTTTTCAGGGGCCCATTCGATTTTTGGCCCAAAATTTAAACTTCAATGAAAAATAACCTTATGATGATGTTAGCACCATGTGATTTTACCGTTTTGTCCCTAAAGTCAGTGCCCGCGTCCCAGGCCTACGCGATGCACGTTACACGTTTACTCGATGCACGCTACTCGTCTACTCGATTGCTCGATACAAAAGTCAAACAATATACGCTTCTTTGACTACTCGATGCACGCTACACATTACACACGTTGCATGTCGACATACTCGATGCCGTTACCCACGAAGTCCTATCACGCGATTTGACGTTAAGCCGCAATTTTGGCTAAAAGTCTGACAATGGGTACAATCCATTTAATGAAAAGTCATTTTGCATAATAAAGTACCCTTTTGTTTCTAACACTTCAAAATTTTTATTTTTTCCACTAAAAAATTTCAACAAACAAGAAATCAAAACTCATAACATCTCACAACCGATTTTTGAAGCGTACAATACACGCTACACGCTACACGCTATAAATGCTACACGCTGCACCACCTTCCTCACACTCGATGCACGTTAGAAGATACTGGACAAATGTATTTTGTTGCTTCATTAAAGCTATAGTGCAACTATTTCATTAGTTGAAATGAAAAATAATAGGAGTTTAAGTGCAATTTACATTCGTCAAAATGAAAAATAAACTGATTGCTAGTAAGCATACAAAACTAGAGTATGACTCATACACACATTAAGTTGGTAAGTATCCAAAAGTAGAGTTTAAGTGCATCTTACGTGATTGACTTGAACAACAAAGAAAATCGATTGTGAGATGCTATGAGTTTTGATTTCTTGTTTGTTGAAATTTTTTAGTGGTAAAAATAAAATTTTTGAAGTGTTAGAAACAAAAGGTACTTTATTATGCAAAATGACTTTTCATTAAATAGATTGTACCCATTGTCAGACTTTTAGCCAAAATTGCGGCTTAACGTCAAATCACGTGATAGGACTTCGTGGGTAACGTGTATCGAGTATGTTGAGTAACGTGTAGCGTGCATCGAGTAGTCAAAGAAGCGTATATTATTTGACTTTTATATCGAACAATCGAGTAGACGAGTATCGTGCATCGAGTAAACGTGTAACGTGCATCGAGTAGGCCTGAGATGCGTGTACTGACTTTAGGGACAAAACGGTAAAATTACATGGTACTGACTTTATCAGAAGACCATTTTTCATTCAAGTTTAAATTTTGGGCAAAAAATCGAATGGACCCCTGAAAAGGGGCCATCTGTACAAAAAACCCTATTGTTAAAAAGTAATAACAATTTTGGTTGCGAACTTGTGTTTTAAATAAATTTTAAATTTAATCGTTATTTTTATTTCGAACCATTTCAAAATTTGAGGGTTAAAATGATTTTTTTTTGAAATGTTGGAATAATTTTTTATGATTTAACAATAAAAACATTTTCGAACATTTTAACTTACTATTGTTGAAACAAAATGGATAATAAAAGGCAACACAAAACTGAAAAAAAAAAAAACAAAATATCAGAAAAGTAGTAATTAAAAAGAATGTCGAAAATTTCTCAAAACATGACAGTTTGGCCGAGTGGTCTAAGGCGCCAGATTTAGGCTCTGGTCCGAAAGGGCGTGGGTTCAAGTCCCACAGCTGTCACCTTTTTTTTTCTTTTTAATCTTATTTATTTTCAATTCTTGCCTACAAAGACACAGAATTAAGAAAATTGGGCACCAAGAACATTTATACATCTAAATTCAGCTTACCAATCAGTTCAATATGTTCCGCTGCTTTAGAAGCTAGTTTTTGTCCTGATCGTCAAGTGACAGTTAACATGCTTTTGGTTGAAGTGATTCTTCTTGAGCTCTGGTGTTGAAGCTTGTTCCTGACTTGATCTTTCCAGAATTTTCCATCATCATAGCACGACTACACGAACTATAAATACTTGCTCCGATTAATGGTAGTACCTAGAGTAAAAGTAGGTGTAAAAGCATGATGAAGGAAGTAGGGATTCAGTTGAGCATTCAAAGAGGATTCCAACTGAGAATTGACCGTCCAAGTAGAGCCCTTTGTTTCTGCCATGAGGAATCGATAAAGGAGAAAAAGGAAACAGAGAACAAAGACTTAAAAAAAAAAAAAAAAAAAAAATTAGCAGAAAGAATTTCAGTGTGATACCATATCACAACATTGGAGCCAATGCAATCTCTCAATATAATTGATTACTGAGATGATAAGCTCTCATGTATAACTACAGTTAAGGCGATAAAAGCTAATAATTGAATAACAACTTACATGTGTAAGTAAAACAAAATGTTAACAAACTTCAATATGATTAAACTAACTCATAATATATCTCATACCAATTATACAACATAGAACCTAAAGAGTAATTAAAACAGTCCTCCAAATAGAAGTTTAAAGAGAAAAATGAAACCTAAAAAGTGACCAAATACTACTAAGATTCTTTTCCAACTAGATTATTCTGCTCGCCTCAACGATCTCACAAAATAACACACACCCCGCAAGCCAGAAAACATGACCATTCTCATGAAAGGGCCAATAGAGGAGTAACTCCCAGATCATATCACTGCAAACCCTGTGACGAGTGAGAGATAAACCAACCATTTGAAAGAAATCACTACAAACAGCTCTTGAAACTCGTTAGAGAATAGAACTAATAGTGGCCATTATTGACCCAGAAAGGGAAATTAAAGCTTCAATTCAACTGCTCATGCTTATGAAATAAAGAAGAATTATGTACAAAACAAACGACATAACTGAAGTGGGATTATTACCTATAATGCAGGAGGATCATTCAGCAAGAAATCCTCTACAGTTGAAGGGAATTCCAATCCTTCCAAACATCCACCATCGCCATTAGAAGCAAAAACAGCTTTACCCAACAGCAAATACGCCAATCGAAGAGGCTCTAATCTGTCTTCTTCATCACCACCATTACTAAAGAACTCAATCCATCCATTTAGCCTCTCCACCTCCTTTCTACATTTGGGGCCTTTTAAGCCAACGATCTTACGGTAAAACCCGCTTTCACATCCCTCACAGCCATTACAGCCAAGCTTAGCTCCTAATTCCTTTTCGTCACACGAATCTTCTAACCCTAGGAGTTGAATTAGCCGTTGAATGTTGTCTACATCCCGATTTTGGCCACGATCGATGGGATTTGGAGGATTTGGTTCTGATTTCTTATGAGATGGTGGAGACTGGGAGGAATTTGAGAGGAATTCGAGTGGCGGTTGGCTGCTTTCTTGTAGGGTGGAGCTTGTGTTGGTTTGGGGGAAATGAAGGTACATGGGAGTGCTGAGTGAGTTTTGGGTTGATGAAGAAGAATTGGTTTCTACTGGAAATGGCGGTGGTGGATGAAGAACGTCCCGTTGCGATGGATGATCTAACTTGAGGCGCTTTTCGACCTGTGTTGTGAATCAATTGAAGGAAAATGAGGGAGAAAAACAGGGGAAATGGAATTGAAATTGGGATATACCTGCTTTAGAGAGGAAAAGAAATTGGAGTGAAGAGATAAACACGGCACCGGTGGCGGTTGCGGTGACGGTGGCATTTTTTCACCCATGAAGCTGCGGCAATGTTTCCGATGATGTGAGAGACGAAGCTGTAAAGAAAATTTGGCGCCAAATTTATGTGCATATAGTTTTTACAGTTTTCATCTTTTTCCCTTTTTTTTTAAATTTTTTTAAATTATTCTATTTCGTCTTTCTTCTCCCTTCATCTCATCTTCTTCTGTTTTCTATTTTTTTCTTCCTCAAAATCTCAACCCTAATCTCCGGCTTTCTTTTTCTTTTTAAACTCTTTAATTATCCTTCAAATTTGCAAGTTTAGGGTGAAGAAGAGAGATTAAAGAAAGAAAATATAAGTAGAAAATGAATGACATGTTCAGATTTGAAAAAAAAAAGGAAAAAAATTAATAGTGAAGAAAATGAGTTGTAAGATCACGCTCTTTTTAAGACGTTTTGCAGCTCTACTTGGTGTGCAAACAGTTGAAATTGCAACGTCGTCCCTAGGATAAAACAGTCAAAATCTCGATCGAAGCTGCACTGGAACCGATCAAGGAACGTACAAACTGAATGACTTGCTCAGAAAGTTGCAAAACAAAGAAAGTAATTTGTGGAAAATAAAAACGAGAGGAGGAGAAGAAGAAAAGAGAATTTCATGAGAGAGGAGTGAATGATTTTGTTGGGATGGTTAGAATGAGAGGGAGAGTGGTCTTTATATCACCTTTACCGTTAACGTTAACGTTACAGTCATAAAGACTCACGGATGTAACGACCGTTTTTAATCTTTAATAAAAAAAACTTTTACGTTTGAAATATATAAGGAAAACGTTTTGAATAAATAAAAATTAAATAAATAGTCACATTTATCTAACTCCTCACCATTTCCAAAACTTGGGTGCCTTAGGGTCTAATCTCAAAAGTAGCGGGATGAGTATTTGAAGATGGGTTCACTTTCCATATCTATCAATGTGGAACAACAATATTTGGAATAAAATAATAATATATTTTTTTCTGTCATCTTTTGTGAATATTTTTCATCAACACTGATCAATACCAAGAAATTTTGAATTTGTTAGTAGCCTATTAGATATAAAGTTGAAAGGTTAAAGATTTATTACACTCAATTAACAATTTAAGGACATATTAGATACTTCAAAAAAATTCAAGAATGAAATGGGCACAAACCTCAAGAATAATCAACTATAAATCTCAATTAAATAAAACAAAGCAAAGCCACAAAAGTTCTAGCTTGAATATAACTCGTTAGGTTAGTCCACACACCATTGCTTTCTAACCAAGTTGATCTACAGAAGATGTCACACCAATGTAGTTTCGTGCCACACACCCTTCAAAATGCCTAAGTCGGCAAAGTCAAGTTTTTAATATGGTAGAGCACCACTAATTGCTTACCTCAATGAGCTTTTTTGGAACTTTACTATGTTTATAATTTTAAAGGGCTTTTTGGTTGTCATTCACTTGGTGGTTTTGGCTTGATGACAGCGTCAGAGGTAGACATGCTAAGGTTGTCAAGCAACGAAGATAATTAGGTTGACTCGATGATTTTCTTTTTCGTGTAAGAGAATTCGAGCTCAACATATTCAACTTGTTGTTCAAGGGACTCCCTTTCTTTTACATCAACAATGACGTTCATGAGCCCAATCCACACCTTTTGGGCTTGAGCCTTAGGTTTAACCCACAACAAAATCTTTACATTATACCAACTTATCTTATATAATAATGTCTTCATTAACTTACTTTTTCCAAAGATGCAACCTTTTTGTGTCAAAGAATAATTACTGGGTGTATATATTGAGCTCTAGAATTCTAGGGTGTGAAAGTTAAATTATTGATCATAAGTGTGTTAATTGACATCTATTATATTAGGATATTAGAAAGAAAAATTTCATTCTCTTATTTTCGTTTCTTATTTAGGATGTTCATTCCTTGTTCAAAATGTCTTCTTCCTGTTTCGAAATGTTCCTTTTTCTATTTCAGGACGTTCATTCCTTGAAAAATATTCATTCCCTGATCATGATATCCATTCCCTGTTTCAACCTGTTGTTCTTTGAAATCAGATGTTTTCTATTTTAGATTGTTATTTCTTTCCCTGATTATGATGTTCATGGTCAATTCAGATTGTTTCTTGCTTTATTGTCCAAAATGGGTGTGATATATCCACACTCCTTGCGGGTAGTATTAGGATATTCGAAATATTAAAATATTTAATGTCTTATTACGTCAAATGTATTGTCAAATATGTATTATTTATCTTACGTGGGACCATGCCATTTGTTTTTTATTTATATTCTCTCATTTGTAACATTTCATAAGAATAGTCAATATAATTCTCTCTATTTTCCTATCTTATTCAATTACAAATGCTTGAATTGACTTTATGCAAAAATTAAAAAATAAAATAAAATAAAAGATATTCCATATAAACACATTTTTAATCTCATTTAATTTGAATTGGAATATTACAATGGATATTTTCATTCTTTGTTCCATTTCAGACTCAAATTAGTTGAAAGGGAAGTCACTCAAGCGCATGATGCTACATTATATGGATCATTTTCCAGGAACAAAGTTGGTAGCATAAGCCCAAGCATTGTTGTTGACTGGGTCAGCAAGATGGTCTGCAAGATTTTCTAGTGGGCCCTTTCCGGTGACGATAGCTTGAACAAAAAATCCAAACATGGAGAACATAGCCAATCTTCCATTCTTCAGCTCCTTCACTTTCAACTCTGCAAAGGCTTCCGGGTCATCTGCAAGCCCTAATGGGTCAAAGCTCCCGCCCGGGTAAATAGGATCAGTCACCTCCCCTAGTGGACCACCGGCAATACGGTATCCCTCGACGGCCCCCATGAGAACAACTTGGGAGGCCCAAATGGCTAGAATGCTTTGGGCGTGGATCAAGCTAGGGTTCCCCAAGTAGTCGAGCCCACCTTCGCTGAAGATTTGAGAACCTGCCTTGAACCACACTGCTTCTCCGAACTTCACGCCGTTCCGCGAAAGAAGCTCTGGGAACACGCAACCCAAGGCCCCGAGCATAGCCCACCTGAAACAAGTGCCAAGCCATTAAAGAAAACAAAAACAAGGACATTTTACTTTTCTCTTTACCTATATTTGTTTCTAATTTAATAATTTTTTCAAAATTTTTTTTTTGTAAGAAAAACCTGCATACATTTTGTTTTAAAGAACCTCTTTAAAAGTATGTTTTAATTCTAAGGAGAAGGTTCTTAAAAAATTATCAAGTTTTTGATGTCTTTTGTTTTGTTTTAATTTTTTTCAAGTTGAGAAAAAACACAGTATATATTCCAAAGTATTATTTCTTTTGGAAACTAAAAAAAAAAACATTTATTTATTTATTTTTAATTTAAGGAAAGGATTCTGATAGTGTTGTTACCTTAAAAAACAGATTAAATTTCAAAAATAGGATCATTAGACTTCAATTTTCTGAAATTTGTATGCAAACCCTAAAGTGTTTCATGTTTCAATATGTATCCAACATATCTGTATTTTATAAAATATTTGGTAAACAACTCAAAACATATTTTAAGTACATTTTGCAGTAATTTTCTGGACTTCTTACCTGGAGTGGATGACTTCGAGCTCACGGTTCTTGGCAAAGGTCTCAGGATCTGCAGAAAGTCCTGCAGTA
>JBBPDJ010000004.1:9924577-9934727 GCA_037974625.1 Cucumis cinereus | reverse complement strand
AAAAATAATGTTCTACTTATTTTAGTGCATCGTCATAAGTTATTACATGACATATTTTTCTTTTTTTATTTTTTCTTTAAGATACTTTTTTCTTTGTAATTGAAAGGGAGGTATGAAAACGAGTATAGCTTGAATTGCAATTAAGTATTATTATGAAAAAAGGTTAGTAATATTGGCTATTTGTTTGATAGCCATTTATTTAATCAATTATATGATATAAAAGTAGAAGGAAGAGATATTGGTGAATAAAACTTGAACTTTTTTTCATAAATCTAGAGGAAATTAGTTCAATCTTAGAGCAATTGTATAAGCATCCTAATATTAACAAAATAACCACCAAGTTTTTAAGCATGCAATTTATTTACAAAATTACTTTTCGAAACGGTCGAAAATAGTAAAGTTGATAAAATATTTATACTTTATCACAAAATTGTGTTTTCAATGTATTAGATTTTATCCTCGGGTTAGTTTTTGTCATGAAGTTAAATATTTTGTTTTTTTTTTTTATCGTTCTTAAATAATCTTACTTTAGCAGTAAGATTAAAATGGTTTTTTAATTTGTTTTTAAAATTTATGTTTTTTTCTTCAATTTTAATATTAAGATTTTACCTAATTTAAAAAGCACTTGTTTTTTTCAGTCAAATTTTAACAACATGAACTTGTTTTTTAGTTTCAAATTTTAACTTTGTTTCTTAGAAAAGAAAAATAACATTTGTAGGAAGTAGATAACAAAACATACGAACTTATAGAAGAAATAGTATCTATAAACTTAATTAGTTAATTTTCAAAAACTAAAAAGATAAAGGTTAAATTGTTATCAAATGAGACCTACATGATTCACTCATAAAACTTTGGAGCGGTTGAAAATATATCGCAATCTGACTGAAAATATTAGCAAATATAACACAATGTAAAAGAATTTATAAATATAACAAAATTTAGATTTATCTCTTAGAGTCTATTAGTGATAGAACATATCACTAACAAGAGTCTATCACCAATAGAGTCAACAATGGACAAATTTTACTATATTTTTCAATTCTTTAAAAATTAAAAAATGATATTTTACACACTTAATTATCCACCTTAAAAGTGTCATCTATTGTAATTACCATCAACTTTTCTTCTATACATATAAAAAGAGGTGAATGAATACCTATGAAGCACAAATACTTCAAAATGTGCAGACAATCGGTAACCGATACCTATCTAATATCGATACGTCCAAATATATGACAAATATGTAAAATGAAATAAGTGCCTTTTTTTTATATAATTTCAAATACTAGTATTTAATACGTGAAGGGGATACGACAACCAATGTATATATAATTACTAGCAAACAAAAGGAAAAAAAAATATATAAAATTTTTTCTAAAATATACTCTAAAATCATACTTCTTCATTTGTTCGTGTATCATCTTCAAAAATTAATCATAATATTTTTTTCATAAACTCGATCTCTTTCGTCGTTAAACGATTAAATTAAATTAAGTATCTTTGCGTTATATATATATATATATATCCGTATCTATATACGTGGTTCATAGATTAATACAATAATTAGTGAAGATTTTAAAAAATGAGAAATTGTTTTTAAAAAAAAATTAAAAAAAATACTTGGCAAGGTTAGGCGGTTGGCCTGGCGGGGGCATTCGGCCATGCCGAATAAAGTTTGGCTTCCACATATTTGTGTCGGCTCAACGTCATAAATCATATCATTTCAAAGATTGAAGGATCATTCAACTTTTGGTGTTTAAATTAGGGCAGAATGAGAATGTGTCTATTAGTGGTGCTCTGTTTTTACAACTGCAACTGACAGTTTTGATGAAATGCCAGTTGACCAGATCAGATGTTCGACGAAATGTCCCAACAGATGTAGCGCTTTGGAGCGCCATGCTAATGCGACACCCATATCCAAGGGCAAAAGGGTATGTATAAATGCATTTTTTTTTCCCTTTTTTGTATTGTGGGTTTTGATGGGAAGGCTTCGATGGTGTTGGTGGTGGGAACATATTCTGCAAAATGTTTGGTTTATTGCTGAAAATTCATTCTCTTTTCAAGAGTTAGGCTTTATTCTTCCTTCCATTTTGTGGGAGGTTTGACTTGTTGTTTGTGGAGTACAGAGTTTACGATCGCATTTGGTTGTCTCACTCTTTTAAAAGAAGCACATGGCTTGCTTGCTCTAGCCTTTATGCCTGATTTTTTTATATTATTATTATTGTTATCTTTGCATTGTATTTGATAAGGAAGTGGGTTCTGTTTTTATTATTTATTTGATAAAAATATACTAGAAATACTTACTCTAGTCCATTTTGATCTAAATTGAGCAAAATTAGATCTACAATGAGGATCAAATGTTTTAATAGTGAAAACTATGCAAGTATTTATAGGAAAAATAAGAAACTACCCTTTATGAATTATCCTTAAATTTCTACCACTAACCTAGATAATCTCCCTTAATCAATCCACTAAACCATTATGCCACTATCTTCCAATTTAGGAGCCACTACCCTAAATAAAAGCCACTAACTTCAATTAAAGAACAAACTAATTTAATTATTAACTTGCAATATAAGTTTGCACTAAACTTTAACTCTCCCCCTTAGTGCAAAACAAACGATTAACAACACCAAATCCGCTTCTGAATTCTTCAAACTTGACTTTACCAAGAGCCTTGGTAAATATATTACCAACTTGCTCCTTTGAATGTATCTGCTCCAAATGTTTTGCGTCAAGACTCTCTCGAACAAAGTAAAAATGTGTTTCGATGTGCTTTGCACGACCATGAAACATTGAATTTCATGCAAGCTTAATTGTACTTTCATTATCACAAAAAATGGGAAATGGATAGCTTGAACTGGGAAAGATTTCTTCCATAAGCATTTTCAGCCAAATACACTCCTAGGTAGTCATAGCAGTTGCTACATATTCAACTTCACAACTTGAAAGAGCAACAGATGATTGCTTCTTGTTGCACTATGAAATCGCCACTAAACCTGTATTGAAACAATATCCTATTGGGGAATGTCTCTCATTTATGTTCCCTGCCCAATCTGCATCAACAAAACTACTTAAAACAAATTATGCAGTTTGTTTATACAACAAGTTCAAACATTGGGTGCTTCTCACATATCGTAGAATCCTCTTTGCTGTATTAAATGGGCTTCACATGGTTTATCCATAAACTGAGCAACAACACCAACAAAGTAAGAAATATCATGTCTTGTGATAGTTAAATAAATTAAACTACAAATTAAAATTAGTATAAGAAATATCAATGCAATAACATTAACTGAAGGGACTAAATTGAACATCTTGAAAGTATAAAAATCAAAATTAAATAAAATATCAAAATAATATTTAAACCATCGTATTTTAACACACCAAATAAAATAAAAGAAGGAAGAATGAAGGTATTTTACACCTAGTATTTGTTTGGATTCACCCTTAGGTTACATCCATTTTCAATTATACTAATGTGGATTCCAATGAGTAGAATAATGTGCGATTAATCTTCCGAGTAATCTCTCCTCCATCTCCAAAACTCTTTGTATGATATCATTTAGGATTAAATTTCAATAATTTGAGAGGTTCAACATCAATTTCAATGATCAATGACATCCCGGTATCACAATCCATGAAACATTAAAAATACAATAAAGTTTATTATGAATAATAAATACTAATAATAAGATCTAATAGCTTATTTAAGGAGTAAAAAGGACTTAATTATTACTTAATATAAGTTCTCAAGGTTTTTTTGGTTTGCATTAATATTTGTTGGTATTCATATTTTAAAGATATATTTTCACATATTTGTGAATTTGAAATCTTGATATTGACATTGATATTTTGTTTTTTATGCTACGTTTACCAAACCGTAATGAAATTCCATGGATGGATCAATGATAATGAGCTTAAATCGCAAACGTAATTAGATTGTTTTTTTTATCGCATAAACTTAAAATTATGAACTTTGTAAAATTTACCGTTACCTCTAACTCTGAGGGTCAAGCGATATCGGTGTTGGTAAGAGTAACAGTAAAAAGGTCAAAATTGAAAAATTTTCAAGTGTAACAGTAATAATAATGCTAGCCATAACGATAACTATATCTGTAACAGTAACGACATGACATAATTCTTAGGTGTAATCCAATTGAACACTCTCAACTCATCAATCCAATTGCATTATTTCATTACATATTTTGATGTGGGTTCCATGTGTCAGTACAATTGGACAGGACAAGTAAACAATCTCAAAAGTAATCAAATAGAGTTTACTTTTTTATTCTCATTGATCTATTATGTTTCCACGAGGTAAACATGACCTTAGCTCATTAAGCTAACCGAAGTTAATTCCAAATGCCTTTTAATTTTCCAATTGATGCCAAATTCCTCATTTTCCCATCTTTTCTTCACAATGAACTTCTGGAATTCTCCTTGGACTTACAATCATCAAGATATTGCTGATAAACATAGGAAATAAAACCCCAAACTGCCAAAGCCATTGCAACACCTTTAATCCCACTCATCTTATCATGAAAAAAGATCACTGCTGCAACAGGAACTATAGGCAATCCCAGAACACCTACAGCATTGGAGAACAGAGAAGAAACCTCAGCTATCAAACCAACACAACCAAAAGTGTACACTTTCCACACAATGGCTGTCCAAATCAATGTCATAAAATAAGAGACTTTCCCCAACTCAAACTCATACATCTCCTTCTTCAAACCCTTCCACTCTCCACTTACAAAAAGCCCCACAACAATGGCTAAACAAGCAACAAACGACCGGTAAACGATCATGTCGACAATGGCCTTGAATGACTCACTTTTGATGACCTTGTTGAAGAACAGCTCTGTCAAAGAAAGCACTAGGCCATAGCCTGCTGATCCAGCAATGGTGCAGAGGAAGCCAAGTATGTATTTGGCCTTAGAGGTCTTGTTGTTGGCTGAACCATCTGATTCTGTTTGAAAGACAAGGAGGGTGGAGGAGATGGTGAGGACAACAAGGGAGTTGATGATTGGAGGAGTGAACTTTTGGGAGTTGAGGAAGAAGGAGAAGATGGCATTGAAAGCTAATTGTGAGGAAGAGATGAGGGAATAAGTGGAGACAGGGAGGTACATGAGGCCAATGGAGAGTAAGTAGCAAACTGCAGCTAAAAGCAACCCCAATGTGAGATAAACTATAACTAGTTTCAACAGGGTTGGTTGTTGTTCTGTTTGTGAAATGTTGTTGTTTGTGTTTGTTTTTTGTTTGGTTGCTATTATGATGTAATAAGGAAAGAAGATGGGGAAGCCGGCTACTTGGACCAAGGTTCCAAGCCATTTGCTTTTGCCTCCTTTGTCAAAGTACAGTCTTCCAAGGAGGGTTGCCACTGCCTGTCCTAGAAGGAGAAAGATGATATAGACAAAGATCTTAAGCCACTTAATATAATTTGCTTTGTGGGTCATTTTTGTTTTGTTGATGGTTGTTTGTGAAGATTCTGTGGTATTTCCTTCTTTGGCTATCTCATCTGATTCTGAATGATGACAGTTTAAAATGAGGAAGATTAGAAGAGTTTAGCCATAAACATATAGGTTTGACGACTCAAGTCACCTAAAAATACTTCATAGAATATCAAAAAGGTGTTAGAATCTTATTCATCATAAGCATTGAGTTTGAGTTAAGGTTATCAATACAAATTAGGCTATAAATCATTTTTAATAGGACACTATGGACATATCAACTTAGTTGAGATATTCCAGTGTGTCTGTTGATTTCCTCCTTTTTTATTTTTATATCTCTTTGTAATTGGAGAATTAGTCTCTTTTCATTTCATCAATGAAAATTTTTGTTTCCATTAAAAAAAATAATAGAGCAAAATCTTTGTTTATTTTTATATCTTTTCATTTCAATCCATATTTTCTCATAGTTCTATCTTTCATTTGAATTTGTACCAACTCTCCAAATAAATTTTCTTTGTTACCCAAAACTACAATCTTGAGGAAAATCTTTGTTTAGTTTTATAATTTTGTTTTTAAAAAGTTGGTACCAAATTAGTCGATAACAAACCCAGAAAATTTATAAGCGAAAGTAGTGTGTTTATCTTTTACCTTTCAAAAATTGAAATATATATATATATATATATATATCCTCAAACAGGGCCTAAATTATTAAGCTGAAAGAATGGAATGAGAAGCCCTGGGGATAGCAAGCAAAATAGTTTAATCTACCTTCTAATATCATTAAAATTAAATAAACTACACAAAGAATATTAATTCTATATGATAAAATAAAAAAGCTCATAAATTTATATAGATTTACTATTTTTCTTTCATCTTCTTGTTTACACTGTTTATGATTTGATGAATACTGACCTGTTATTTGGATGCACTTTTCTTGATTTTCTCCCATGAATGAAAGTGAAGAGCTTCCTCAGTGATATGCAGAGTGACCACAGCTATGAAGAAGAAGAAGAAGAAGAACAGTGTTGATGAGAATAATAATAATAATAATACTAAATACAGAAAAAAAAAAAAAAAAAAGTTTCATTGACTCATTATGAGAACCCTACAAATTTGATTTCACAGTAAAGACAATCCTCTTCTGGGACCAAAATTGACCTTGTTGCCTCTAAATGACAAGTACACCAAATAAAAGAAAATAAAAATAAATAAAATTGAGAAGACAGAAAATAATTTATATTTATTATTATGATTATTTATGATATGAGAAAAGTGTTCATTTTTTGAACTACTATAAGAACATTTAAGTGAATAAATACATAATTGGTGTTACAAAAACACTGCTAGGATGGGGCATGACAGATCAAGTTGATGAAAGAGCAGAATAATCCACTTTTTTTAGAATACAAGTCAAAATTGAAAAGCTACAAAAAAAAAAATATTGTATCTTGCTGAAGGTTTTACAAAGACAACTTAACTGAAGATTTTTTTAAAAAATTTTTTTTTGGTTCTTTTTCAAAAAAAGAATAAACTTATCTTGATATATTTTTCAAAAAATTGACTTATAGGATTGTTTTCAATTATATCAAAATTAACCAAAATATTTATAAATACAGCAAAATATCATCGATAGATATTGTTAGACACGGATAGATGTCTATCGGTGTTTATTATTGATAAACTATAAAATTTCGCTCTATTTATAAGTATTTTGTCATTTAAAATAATGTTCCAAATTTATATACGTCTAAGTTGAAAAAACATTATCTCGTTGAAGGTTTTAGTAAAGCAAATGAGAACAATTCGTTTTGTTTTTTTTTTTTGAAAGAATAATATTCATTTTTAGGTTTTGGATTCTTGGATTGATTGAAATGAAAAGGTGAAGCATTTCACTCAAATTTATGGCTTTCTTTAGGTTGGGAATAAACATTTAACTTAGAATTTGTTGTGAAATGTCTATGGTGTGATTGTTGATGAAACATTTGTAAACATGCTTGAAACATATATATTAATATTTTTATTCCAACTTTGTACTTCCACGTTGCTAAGAAAGCAAAATCTGTAAACATGCTTGAAAAATATAGATTTATTGATATCTACACACATCAGATCCGACGGACGTGGTAAGGTGAGGAATAAAATAATAATTTTATTTTTATTTTTTATTTTTCAAAAGGCATTGAAACTTTTAACGCATTAAAGTGAGGCGTTGAGACCTTGTAATGCGCTGAGACGTTACACTTTGAAATGACCGTTAAAGCGTTACATGCATTAATGCTCTTATGATCGTTGAAGTGTCACGAAACTCAACACTATATAGTCCTTCTTCTCCTCTCATTTGAAAAATCTAAAAATACTTTCTCTTACAAAATTCTCTCAAAAGTTCTTCTCTTTTTAGTTTTCAAGCAAAGTCATTCAAGAGTGTTGGTTTTTCGATCAGTTCTGGTGCAACTTTGATCGAGTATTTCGGTTATTTTATCCTAGGGACAATGTGGAATAGAACTGTTTGCATTTCGAGCATAGCCACAAAACGTCTTAAAGAGAGCATGATCTGTGACTCAACTTTCATCTAACAAGTTTCTATTTTGTAGCTAGGTGTTTTGTCTAGGCGTTTTGTCTAGGCACCCACCTGTTAAACCTCCAATCTATGCATCCTCAATCGAAGCGACCGAACATTCAGATGCCTAACAGTTACTTTTAGTACTTGTACCAATAATTTTAAGACGTTTCCTTTATTCTACGTGATTGTCAGTTTAGCTCAAGACAATTTTCTCTCAAGTTATCTACCATTCCAATTCGAAGGAGCACACTTCAAACGGTAGAAACAAAAGATGTTATTTTTCTTAACCATTAAGAAAGTTGTCGTCACCTGTAGCATTTAAAACCAAAAGTCTAAAAACTTATCCAACCTAAAAGCAACTCAAGAATCTCGACGCATGGAAGAAAAGTTATTTTATCTGTAAAAATCTTATTTTAAACAGTTTGATTGATGATTTATATGACTATCACAGTACGATGTCCACGACGAAAGAAGTATGAGATGCTTTACAAAAGAAGTATGACACCGAAGAGGCTGGTTCAAAGAAGTATGCAGTCAGTCGGTACTTACAATAGCAGATGATGGACGAAAGATCCGTAGAAGCACAATCCTATGAAATGCAGAAAATTGCTCAAGAAATAATGAGTGAAGGTGTAACTTTAGATGACAAATTCTAAGTTGTTAATATTGTAAAATTACCTCTTATGTTGAAGGAATTTAAAAATACCTTGAGGCATAAGACCAAAGAATTGTCCTTGAGAAGTCTGAAAACATGTCTGAGGATTGAAGAGGAAGTCCGAAAACATGACCAGAAAAAGGAGGTGAACATCTTTCTTAGAAAGACTTCCATTGTCGTTCTAAAACCTAGATTTAAGCCAAAGGAGAACAAGATGAAGGTTTAGAATTGAGGTCCCAACAACTAGGAAAACCAAAAAAATCAGAAAATCTAGTCTGAAAGTACGATACAAATTCTATGCTACAATTGTAATAAATCTGGTCATTTAGCTAGAAATTGTAGGAACATGAGACGTCTTGTTGCGCAGACGAACCTGACAGAGAAAGAACTTTATGCCATGATCACATAAATAAATGTGATTGGGGGTTCTGAAGGTTGACATCTAGACACTCGCGCCACACGCTATGTCTGTCATGACCTTAGTCACTTTAAAAATTATAACGAAACTAATAGTCGAAAAAATACTTTTGAGGGATCACCACACAACAAATGTTGTTGGAATCGGAGAAATGAAGCTGAAGTTCACCTCTGGCAAGACAATCGTACTAAAGAAAGTTCTGCACACTCCAGAAACTAATAAGAATCTGGCCTCGAACTATCTTCTCTAAAGGCGGGCTTCACTCAGACTATAGGAGCTTATTTGTTTACTCTAACTAAGAATAATGTCTTTGTTGGGAAGAGTTATGCAACTGATGGAATGTTTAAGCTTAATCTCGAAATAAATAAAATTCAATCTTCTGCTTACATATTATCTTCTTTTAATATTTGACATGCTAGACTTTGTCACGTTAACAAACGAATAATTAGCAACATAGGTTGAATATGATTCCTAAGTGATCAATAAATGATTTTGATAGATGTGAATATTGTAGTCAAGCTAAAATAACTAAGACTTCGCATAAATTTGTAATTAGGAAATCTGAGCCTTTAGATTTTATACATCCAAATTTATGTGAATTTGAAGGTGTCTTAACTGTTTTAACTAGAAACAATAAAAGATATTTTATAACTTTTATTGATGATTGTTCTAATTACACTTTTATTTATCTGTTAAAAAAAATGTGATGCTTTTGGCATGTTTAAATTGTTTGTAACTAAAAAAGAATCAATTTTGTAAAATTAAGAGACTTTGTAGTGACAGGAGAACTGAATATGGTTCATTTGCTTTTAACAACTTCTATAACACAAGTGGAATAATCCATTGAAATATAACACCTTATTCTCCTTAAATTAACTGTAAAGTCGAAAGAAAAAATAAAACTGTAACATCCCAAATTTTTAAGGTAATTTGTAATTTTTATTATTAATTATCTTATCAAAGGTTGGTAAAATTGTAATTTTTGGGATGTTTAATTTGGGTTTATTTTTGGGGATAATTGTGTTGGTTGTGTTTTGTTTGTTTGTGGTTGGTGAAAAAGAAAA
>JBBPDJ010000004.1:9876856-9916239 GCA_037974625.1 Cucumis cinereus | reverse complement strand
TTTCGTGGTCCAGTCTTATGCAAACTCATTGCATAGGATACCCCCACGTGCGTGTCACCTACACGAACACATTAGATTATTGTGTTTGTATCAAATACAAAGTGGATCGTATCCATACTATTCAAGACTCATAAACCAGCTTAGGATGTTAGTTTATTGGATTTGGGTTAATTAGACAAAAATAATATCAATTACTATTCATTGAAATTGAAATAATAATTGTTTATTAAAAATGGTAAATGATTTACATTTACTATCTACGAGTTTTAGGACATAAAATCCAACTGAAACTGCTCTACTAACCAAGAAAGGCTTAATCTCTGACCTTTCATGTCAGGTGACATTACTCCCAGAAAATTCTCCTGGACTTGTTTTCAGTTATATAATAATGATCCTGTAACAAGCTCCCCATCTACAGGTAGCCCTAACTTGACCGCCACATCCTGCAACGTGATTGTGCACTCCCCACATAGAATATGGAATGTATGTGTCTGAGGTCTCCAATGCTCTACCAAAGTAGTAATGAGGTGTCAATCTAGTTGGACAAACCCTATCTGAGACACCCCTAGAAACCTAGTAGCTTCTACATACGGCGGAATACGTGAATCGAATGGAATAGTACGTTGAGATGCTGCCTCTCTCCTAGACAGCTCAGAACTACGGTAGAGGAAGTGTCTCATATCCATTGAGAACGATGAGACGTTTGTTGATACAATTGCGTAGGATCAACAGGTCCAGGCTCCATCGTATCAAAATGACTATAAAAATTAAAATACAATAAATCAACCAAATGTAGTGACAAATTAAATTAAACATAACAAACAAAAGTTGAAATCATTACATACAAATGTACATAAAATTTATTACAATTAAATTAATAGTTAATTATAAACAAATGTACATAAAATTATTTTGTTACATAGAAATGTACAAATTGTAATAAATAAAATTAGACTACCCTATTACACATTATTGTCTTGAAGAGGAAGCACCTGATGTACGTCTTGGACATGTACGCTTGTTATGTCCTTCTCCAGTACATATTGTGCATCTAAGTTTTTGCTAGACTCTCTCCAATCCATTTTATTATGTATCCGGGTAGTTTTTGGTCTAACGACCTCTCTAAGAAGGTCTGCATTAGGCCGAACTTTCGTGAAAGATACTTTCGACCAATAATCTGGATATTGTATTGCCTGGAAGCAACCTTCATAACATTGTTTAAAAGGCAAATAATTCAAATGCATGTAATTACAAGCTGCAATTACATGTGAACATGGAAGCTTAAATGATTGTCATTTGTTGCAAGAACACGTCCCTTCCTTCAAACTCAAAACTTGTTTGTACTGGCCTTTGTATGGAGAAATCATACTCATTCCAGTCTGCACGTCGAATGTTTGTGTGTCTCTATCAATTAAAGTCACTGTATGTGCAGAAGCTCTTTTCTCCCACCGTTTCAGTTTTCTCATGGCATACTCTGTATAAACATCTTTCCGACGAGGGCTTTACTTATCTCATCTTTTGAACGTTCGAAATAAAAAATCGTGCGATAAAATGTTAACTGAACCAAAGAAGTTATCGATAACATTCTAGCTCCCTAATCGATCTTGTCCCCAAAATGGTAGGCTTATTGAGTCGGCAAATAGGTCACTCTCACCCATACAAATCAAAGCACAATTCCTCGTGAACAAAAGTTCATAATACACTCAGGATTAAGACTAAGTTGCCTAAGTCATCCTATTTGAAATAGAAACCTAACTAGTCAATGGGGTTACATCTAGTGGTAACTATTTCGTGGTCCAGTCTTATGCAAACTTATTGCATAGGATACCTCCACGTGCGTGTCACCTACACGAACACATTAGATCATTGTGTTTGTATCAAATACAAAGTAGGTCGTATCCATAGTGTTACTAGGATAAGGTACACAACCTTATCCTTATACTATAGACCTTTTAAGCTGTGTCTCGAACATTGATCCCTGTATGTCCACACATACTATTCAAGACTCATACAACAGCTTAGGATGTTAGTTTATTGGATTTGGGTTAATTAGACAAAAATAATCAATAACTATTCATTGAATCGAAATAATAACTGTTTATTAATAATGGTCAACGGTTTACATTTACTATCTACGAGTTTTAGGACATAAAATCCAACATACTCTAAGACTTCAATACATTTTATACATACATTTTATACCTCCAACAGTGATTGATTTATTTATTTAGGTTTATGAGTTTAAGGTTTAGGGTTTAGAGGTTTAAGGTTTAGGGTTTAGGGTCTACTTGAATCCAACATTATTTAAGTGTGTTTTGAATGTATATGTGGGTGAGTTATGGGTGGTGTTGAATCCAAAATTATTTAAGTGTGTTTATGATCTACTTGAATCCAACATTATTTATACCTACATTTTTTGTTAATATTTTATATATCTCTTTTTAAGTGTGTTTTAAATATATATATGTGGGTGAGTTATGATTTATTTAAGTGTTTAAGGTTTATTTGTTTATTTATTGTCATATTTTATTTATTTATTTATTTATTTAGTTAGTTAAATATTTGTTTATATATTTATTTATTTTCATAATTTATTTATTTATTTTAATTATTTAATTATTATTTTAATATAATTCATTATATTAAAATAATAATTAACAATGGGTTTTTCTAGTAATGAACAACCATATAGAAACAATTATTATAGTATATTCTAGTAATGAACAACCCTATTCATATTGACAAACAAAATCTATAAATCTACAACAATGTATCTATATTTCACTAAAATGTATAATATTTACATTCTATGTAATCCAAGTCATTCTTTCACAAACAAAATCTATAACAATGATTTAATTTAGTGAATATGAAAATAACAATATTTTCTCTAAGCATTCACAAACATATAAACACATGAATCTCATTCACAATCATAAACAAACAAAAATCTCATTCACAAACGAAGAATTCTATGTAATCCAACTCATTCACAAACTAAGGATTCTATATAATCCAACTCATTCACAAACAAACAAAAATCTCATTCAAAACATGAATCTCTAAGCTTTATTTAAAAAGTTATTCATACCTTAGATGACGGCGACGTCGACAACGGTGGTGAGAGCGACGGAGGACGAAAAATATATTGTTGCGACGATCAACAAACAATCAATGCAAAGAATAGAATCAATGGCAAGGGTTAATATCAATCCTGTAAAAGATAAAATACATAAAATATTAAAAATTTATTCATACCGGTGCAAAAAAGAGAAACAATGACAACGGAGGTGACGGCAGATGGCGATGAGGACAGCGACGAGCTACGGCAACTTAGCGGTCGATGTGGAGGAAGTGAACTTTAGGGTTGGGAGGGAAAGATTGAAGATGAGGGGGGAAGATTGAAGGTGGGGGAGGGAAAAAGGCAGATGCCTTTTCTAGGATTTTTTTCTGCCTTTTCTAGGATTTTTTTAGGGGCGAAGTCGTGGAGGGGGTACACGACTCCACAACACTAATTTTGACATTAACTTTCGCCAGACCCTATTTTTGACAATATATATTAAAATAACATTATTAAAAAAAAATTCGTGTTCTACAAAGGCCGAAAATAAAAGCCCATTCGATTTAATTTTTCTCAGTTTTATTCAATCTCCAGCTTTCCTCTTTGCATTTTTTTTCTCTTTTTTGATTTCGATTTAAAAAATCCTTAATCAAACTAGATTTTGATTGATGGGTTTCGTTTAGTCTTTTTTTCTATCTCACTGTGAGCTCTCTCTCTCTGTGCAAGCTTTTTTCTCCTCTACATTTTCAATGTTTTTTTCCAATCGTTAATGAGATTTAGATATGATGTACAAAATATGGTTTGATTATTAAATATTGTGTTCTTGTAACTTGCATTGTTGCATTGTTGTAACTTGCATTGTTCCTGTAATCTTTCCATATTTTGTTTGTGGGTTTAATCTCATCTGCTCAATGTTACTTATCAATGGATGTGCTTTTTCTTTTCTTTTTTTTTTTCTGTTGCAAATCTGATTTTTGTTTGGTCGTTTCACTTTTTTGGTTGATATTCTGATTTTTCTTGCTTTATATTTGTGGTTCTGTTTGTAGTTTGTAGTTTGTAGATTGATTTGAATTGAAAGTAAGAGATTCTAATGGAAGTAAGGGTATGGACATAGAAGAAAACTTAATTTTTTTCTGATTGGCATCTTATTTCTATTTGATTGACATCTAATTTCTATCTAACAAGCATCTGATCTCTATATGATTTTCATGTAATGACTATCAGATTACTGTTTCTAAATGAACACATGTTTTAATTTATTGTCAAACAAAACAAATCTCATTGGAAAATATTATAAATTAAATTGTATTAGATAAAAGGAAAATTATATTGGGCAGCAAATTAAAGATAGAATTTAGCAACCATATTCAGACTTCAATAACAAACTTCACGATGATCTCGATCGAGTCTAGGAAGAATGGAGACGTTTGGTTCCAATTTTGGAAGGCACTTCATCTTTTTCCTCACCCAGAGTTTATATTATACATTTCATGGGTCTTGTCTTGAATTGACAATCTTCGAGTCTTTTGGAGGCATAGCTTCATCATCATCAATAGTATGTTTTGGAGAACTGGTATTAGGACGATGTTGCTTCTTTTAATATTAGATAAAAGGTTGTATCAAATACCAATCAGTATCAATTTTTTTTATTGGTGATTGTCATCGGATTACTATTTAATTGTCATGTAATTGTTATTTGATTTCTATTTAATTACCATATTTGATATTATATATCTATATATCAATGTAATCTTAGGATGATCTTTTTTATATATTCGGGAGTTTTTAGACAATATTAGCCGCATATTTTTGCATTTTGTTCTTGTTGTAGAATTTCACTTGTTGACATCCAATTATTTTTTGGTCGACCAGATAAATAACAAAATTTAACGTTTATTCTAACATATACCAAAAGAATAAAATTATAAAAATGACAAAATGAATTTAGAATTATTAATTATAAATTAACGTCAAACCAAAATACCGCTAACTAATTCAAACAATCTAAGGTTTAAATCGTAACAACTAAAATCAGTACTATTAACAAACAAAATATTTTTAAATTCTACTATTTCTAAAATTCAAATCCTAACTATTAAATCTTAACTATATTCCTAAACAATTATTATTATCAAAATCAAGTAACTTTTGAAAAACATAATGAACCACACCATCCTGAAAACCTATAAATATTTTCAAATTTTTTAACTTAAATTTACTTTAATTTCCATGGTAAAAAAATATGCTCTAAGTTAAAAAAAAAATGTGCATATCGACTAAACAAAAACATAGTTTTTCATATTAGCTCGGTATAATTCATTACCAATAAATAACTCACCTAACAAAATAAATAGAATAATCATAAAAGAAAAAAGAAATTACAGTGTAATTTTTTAAAATTCAAATACAAAAACTTCATTTGATCAAAAGAAATCTTAATGGTTATGTAACATTAGTTTGAAAAAAAAATTGAATTACAGTACAATTCATTTTAGAAATCTGAAACATCTTTGATGAATTTAGTGAGAGAACACCAAAAAGGAATTAAGTGATTTTAGAAATCTAAAACATCCTTGATAAATTTTGAGAGAAAAATTAGTTTGTAATTCATTTTAGAAATCTAAAACATCATTAGGAGAAAATAAGAAATGTAGGGAGAGAACAAGAAGTGAAAAGAAAGAGGAAAGAAAGAAACTCATCTACCCACAGTGAAGCACTAGCAATGGCAAGAAGGACAATTAGACACAACTAAAAATTGAGTTTATACCTCCAAATTCAAATTTTAAAGATCTTCAAAAATCACAAAGCAAAGAAAATTCCACAAAAAAATTTTGATCTTCAATTTTTCCAACTTTCTTATTTTTCTTCTCATTCCTTTAACTTCGTCCATTTTAAACCATTCAACTTTCCTACAACAACTCCACCGACAATTGGAACAACTTCAAACTTTGAGGAGTTCCTCCCTCTTTTATTTGCTCCATAAACACAATCCAATTCCTTATCTTTGCTCTTTCAATATGAAATTCCTACAGTCGTGCATACCCTGGTCAAAGAGGACCAAACTCCCTCTCCTGTTTGCTCCCGAGCTAATATGGAATTCCTATGTCTTTAATGTCCCCTTAAATGATGGAATGGATGATGAGCTTTTATTTCTTCTATGGTAACACAGTAAGTGCTTATCTTCCTGCATTTCTTCTACTGGTTGTTCTAAAAGAAAGAAAAGAAAAACCAAAACATAAGATGTTACCATGTATTATAAGATAATTAGAATGAGAAGAGGTTTCACTTTTTCTCATGAAGGAACTGACCTTTGCTTTTTCTGCCTTGAAGATAAAGTATTGCACAGAGACCGTTCTTTGAAGCAAACCATGAAGACTGTGTTCTGCAAAATCAAGAAGAACAAATACCCTACTTTTAAACTTCCACGTCTAGCAATCAACTGGACATCATCCCCATTTCTCTCCAAGCTGATAGGCGCACGGACAATCAGAACTAGTGCGAAAGCCCGAAGGCAGGCTGTGACGACGTGGGCGACTAGGCGTGGCTAGGCATATTCGTCAAGTGGGCTCGCTGTGGTGGTGCGACGGAGATTTGGGCGGAGGACGGAGATGGGGAGGCAACCGACGACGATTGGAACACACAGAGGTTGCAGCTGTGGCGTGGGAAAGGTGAAGAAGAAGTTGAAAAAAAATATATTTTCATGCAAACCTAGAAGATATATGATACAATATATAAAACATATTATGTGTATAATATTTAATTGTTTAATATAAATTTGTAAAAGACATATGGTCTTAGAAAAAAAAACTAGACTTATCAAGTAAATCTCTATTTTAAAAAGAAAGAAAAGAGATTTTTAAAAATAAAATATTAGAGATTTAGTAAAATAGTTACAATACATCTAGATTCTCTCAAGGTATTTTAGATTGATTATTTGATTCCAATGAGAAAAAATTCAAAATATCAGAAAAAGACCATGGACGTGGTGATTATCAACCGATTTGCTAAAATTCTTATTTATTTCAGAATTTACCAAAATTCTTTCTACCTCTCCTGATTTTGTCATTCCTCCAAATATTCCATTGTTTTTCTAATGGTCATGTGATTTCTATTTGATTGTTATATAATCAAATAACTCTAAATATCAAATAACAACCCAACAACAATTATATAACAAATAGGTATCATTAGCAATCATATAACAATAGGTATCAAATAGAAATAAAATAGCAATCATTAGCAAATTGTATTTAGGTTAAGAATTAGTATCAAATGCAATCAGATAGCATCACTGTCATTGGCTAATTATTGGATAGTAATCAAACAACAATTGATATCATTAGCAATCAAATAGCAATCACACATCAATAAAATCTTAAGTTAGTGAATCAATAAGGGCATTTTTTACTTTTCTTTTTTAATGCCTCATTTCAAACTTTGAACTATGTAACAAAAAGAAGATAGTCAAAAGGCAAAGAAACTACTCACAAATTGACAAAATAAAAAAGTGAAAAAATAATAAGATGAAAATATCATAAATTACTAATTATGTGTCAAAGAAGACAATCACATGACAATACCATAAACGAGTACACATCAAAGAATAGAGAATTATACGATTGCAATAAAAAAGAAATCTTAGGGTAACTAGAATCATAAACAACTAGTAATGTATCAGCAATAGAAGATAATCAAATGACAAATCAGATAACAATATTGACAAAAGATGGAAGACAATGAGATGATTATCAGAAACTACTTAGTAATTATAAAAAAATGTAAGGTCATTAGATAACAATCAATATAATTTGCAATTAGGTTACAATAAATACTAGATTGAATAACAATGAGATGATAAATCGGTATCATTAACAATTAGTATAAGATAACGATTAACACCAAATAACAATCATACAATAATTAGATAACAATCAAATAGTAATCGATATCTTTCATAATTATATGGTAATCAGATGATAATCCGATAAGAATCAGACGTAACGAAATTCAATTTCGCATTTTTAACTGCGATGGTATTTTGGTCATCCAACACTTTCAATTGGATTGGGTTTGTTAATTTATCATTCCTGCAAATTTTAAAGTGTTGGATCATGAGCTCAATTTTCATTTTATATTTTGCTATGACTGCAAGTCCCCTTTATAATATTATTCGAATGAAAAAAAAATAGAGATTTAATAGATTAGTATGAATTTTTAACTAAAAAGTTGTGGGTCTAATTAATACTCATCATGAATGAGAATTACGATGAAAAAAGTATACCTGGATGCATCTCGACTATCACTTGTGCATCCCATCAAATTGTTCAATCAAAACTTATCATGTGGTAAATTTTACTTTTTTCTCTAAATAGAAATTATGAATCGTGAAAATGAACGTACAAAGATGGATGATGTTGAGGATGCACCCAAATATTATCCAATAAAAATATAAGATTTACTTTACTTCTATTAGCGAGCTTTACCAAAATTAAGAATAATGTGGGGCTCACTCCAAATTTTGTCAACATTCCCATTTTTCATTCCTTCCTCAAGATTCTCGTTTTTTATGTCAACTTAATCATCAATCTTATTCTTTTTTTATGTAAAGGGTGATCCATCTAGTTCTTATTTTTTATTTCAACGAAACATTCAATACTATTATCATGTACCAAATAAAAAAAATGATAATATTAATAAATAAAACAACTTGAATAAGAGAGATAAGACTCAAGTAAGAAAACATATACCCAATTTATAATCACATTTTCGTAAAATTACAAAATGTTCCTATCTTCTTGTTTGTTGACGTATTCTTGTGCTTTTAATTTGCTCCAATTCCTTTACAAAATCGAGCCTTCCCTACACACTCAGCTAAAATTTTAAACATCGTGCTCTTGTTTTGAATTCTGGACAAGGCCTTATGGCAACAACCGTTAAATTCATTAAGTTCGTGCTGAACATTTCATAGGGTTAGGACCATCCACAATTGGGCAGTTCAGCCAACTGCGATGAGCCTTTCAAACTTGAAATTTTCCTCTATGACATCAACAAAAGGTTCATCATACTTTTACTGGGGTTAAAAAACATAAAAACATGAAAGGAGGTCATTCATAAAAACAAAAAAACAAACAAACTCGAATAAAAGTAAAAAAATAAAACGTGTAACATTTTATATAAATTATGTTAGAGAAATTCGGGGACATGGCACAAATTAGAGAGGTGGTTAGAAAAATAGCCAGATTGGTGAGGAATAAGAAAAATAGCAAATCTGGGATTAACTGATTAATGAAACTTCTAAAATGTCGTTATTATCCCTGTACGGTTTGGGGACGTTTTTTTTATGGAGTATTTTACTGTTTTGCATTTTTTACGTATTTCTAAGATGTATATGTTGTACATTTAAATACAATGTATTTTATCTACATAGAATCTTTTGAATTGATTTAGATTTAGTTAGATATATTAATTTTTAAAATAAATATATAATTACATTTATTTTATTTTGAAATATATTTAAATCAAATCCCTAAGATTTTGGTGTTTATTGAAACATAAATTAATATCTAATTAGATTTATTTTATTTTCAAATATAATATAATCAAATCCTTAAGATTAGGGTGTTTAATTAAACATCAATTAATATCTAATTAGATATTTTTCATTTTAAAATATAATACAACTGATTCGCACAGATTATGGTGATTATTTCAACTGATTTCTATTTGGAGATTAAATATGGAAAAGGAGATGCAGGGGCAAAATAATACAATCAAATCCCTAATATTATGATAATTATTTAAACGAATTGATAATTACTTAATCAAATCCCTAAATATATTTTGTTAATTACGATTTTCAAAATATATAATAAATTCAAATTATTTTAAAAATCTATTTACTTTTTATTCGTATATTTAATTAAATGGATAGGTTTCATTCACATTGTTGAAGAAATTAATTAGGTTCAGTTGGAATATATCAAGTTTATTAAATTTTTGGTTCACTTTCTATTATTTCAATATATAAAAAACATTAGTTCCAACAAACTAACAAAATAGAATTTTTTTATTGCTTTACAGAGGGTGAAAGCTATGTTTGACGGTAAATGGATAGAGAGCTCAGAATATCATGACTACTGTGTTGTTGACGTGTATGTTTCTATTGCTTCTTCTTTTCAACAATTTGTGGATTGTATTCAAAGTAAACTATTTTCATCTTCTAATCATTTTGTCACTCATTTGACTGTTTATTGGGATGGATGCAGTAGTGCAGACCTTATACAAATTTTTTAGGACAAAGACGTTTCTTGGCTTATGTTGCTACTATCTAAAATCCCTGATAATGATCTATTGGTTGTGGTTGATTCTTTATCTGTCGGTTCATCTTCAAATACAATGTTTGTTAACAGTAATGTATCCAAATCTCGAAATTCGTCCAATCATTCAAATTCTAATGGTGGAATAATTGACTTTGATGCATTTAAATCATCTCATGCTAAAATTTGATCAATGTAGGCTCAATGTTTAGAAGTAAAGATGTATTAAAGAAAGCTACTTATTTGCTTGCATTCAACAATAGTTTTGAACTCACTACAGTTAGGTCGAATAATACATCGTTTGAAATTCGGATGTGACATGTAATTGGTATTTGCGTGCCTCTGTTTTCAAGAAGAGTAATGTCTGGATAGTTCGTAAATTTGTTAGTAATCACTAATGTGTCGTTGACATTGTAAAAGATGCCCATAAACAAGCAACATCTTGGATTGTTGCTAAGTGCACTAAATCGTTTTTTAAAATGAATGATAAGGCCCCTTGTCACCCTTCTGATATTATTAATTAATTATATGAAAATTTTCCACGGGGTAAATGTAAGCTATGATAAGGCTTGGAGAGAATGGAAGATTGCTTTGAATTATATTAGAGGCACCCCAGAGGCTTCGTATGCTATGTTGTCATCATTTCCTCTACACTCATTTACAACAATCCAGGTACGTACTTCATCAATTACAATATAATTCAGATAATCAATTACAATTTAATACATCTACTATATTGACTACATTACTAATAAATCTAATTATGTACATGAACATATACAGTCGAAGAAGCAGATGATGATGGAAGGTTTAAGTATTATTTTATGGCTTTTGCTGCTTCAATAGATGCATGGATTTATTGTTTACCAATCATTTATGTTCATGGTACAACCTTGAAGAATAAATACTTGGATACCTTAATGTCTGCATGCACTCTTGATGGTAATTCTCACATTGTCCCTCTTGCATTTAATGTTGTTGATTTAGAGAATGATCAATCATGGACATGGTTTTTTCGTAATCTGAAAGCTGCATTTGAAGAACCCAATGATCTTGTAATTGTTTCTGATGCGCATAAAAGTATAAAGAATGGGTTTAATGTTGTGTATGAATTAGCTGAACATGGGTTATGTGCATTCCATCTGTTTAAGAATCATAAGAAAAACCACAAGTCTCTCCCAATGGAGAACACTTTCCACAAATGTGCAAGAACATATACACCTTTGGAGTACGAGTACTACATGAGATAGCTTGATGAACTGTCCCCATCTATTAGGCATGAGTTAGAGGAGGTTGGAAGATGTCGGTGGGCTAGGACGTTCTTCAGGAAAAAGAGGTACTCATTGATGACTACAAATATATCTGAAAGTATGAATAGCACGTTGAAAGAAGCGCGCGAATTACCTATCATTAGCCTCCTTGAAACTATTCGTTCTTTGGTCCAAAGATGGTTTTACGCATGACGTACTAAATGGAGTTTTCATTGCACAGAACTCTCTATATATGTAGAGGATGTGATTCGAGTAGCATTAAGGGATAGTCGAGCAATGAATGTAAGTGGTGTGAGTTGCAATATTATAAGTTTACCATTATATAACTCATTATTTGGGATCTTACATTTGTTTAAATTATTTTGCAGATATATCCTATTAACCAACATGAATTTGAGATTCATCATCGTAAGGAACAGTTTGTTGTCAATATTTTGGACCGAACGTGCTCATGTTGACAATGGAACCTTGATATGAACCTTGTATCCATGCATGCATAGCGTTGTTTAATAGGAACCTTGATTTGTATAGGTACACTGATAAATTCTATCATGTTTCCAATTTCGTTCTGTTGTATACGAAGAAAACACCCCTGATTGGTAATGTAGATCAGATTAGAGATATCAATTCAGTTGGAGAGGATGGTCTCTTTCCGCCCCAAGTTAAACGTCCAGTTGGCAGACCTAAGAAAAAAAGAATTTCTTCTTGCTTAGAGTAGAAAGGTATTGGTCGTTGCAGTAGGTGTGGTAGGAGAGGCTGCAATTGTAGGGCCTGTAAAAAACCTCTTACGCATTAAATAATTTATATTTTTATTCTCTAGTTCAAAATGTCATTTAAATTCTACAACAGTCAGTTCTTCTTCGTAGTTTAGGGTTTTAGTCATTCAGTAGTTAGAACTGGTTGGTTATAATAAAGATAACAACTTGGTTAGTTGATGTGAAATATATGAAATACACAGTATTTTAGTTATTCAATTATTGGTAAATAGAACAATTTCGCAACAACTCATATATTTGTCCAACTGTATGTCAGTAAAGTTGGAAATCCCGTACATAGTATCAGTTATTGTCAACGTTACATTTAGACTTTAGCTTTAACCATTTGGATAGATAATGTGTAAAATACATTGTGTTTTCATTACTATAACCAAAGTGAAAATATTAGACTAAATTATATATAAAATACATTGTATTTCCATTAATTAGGTTTAAGAATTTGTTCAATCGTCCACATTAAAGCAAGAGTAAGACATAGTTAGAATCATGATTAGAGTTTCTCATACAGGATTGTTAAAGTGTTACACTACATAAATTTTTGTATCAAATTGTTTGCATTCAAACAAGTCGGAATACATTATAATTTTTCTGTCTAATATCGAGGAGGATTGTGTATTAACTTTAATTGTCAAAACATGTTAAAATAAACGTAACTACATATTTACGCTTGATAAGAATATATCAATAACAAAGATTTACAAGAATAATCAATTCACATGTGGTTTGGTTAATAAAACAAAATTCATTCAAACATACGTTAGTAAAAACGCTAGGTCAATAACAAAATAGTAGGTTCATAAACAATCAACTTCCTAATATCTAAGAATGATCAGTTCACAGGTTTATAGTTTGAAGAGTTATGCAAGGGTCTCATGTTTGGCTTAAATGCAGGTTGAATGATGGCATGTATGGCGGAGAATTTTCATCTTGTTTGAGTTCTGGGGGCCTCTTGCCTCTTGCGGCCTGTATCCAGATCCCCTCAGTTGAACTTTCACCTCCAGTAGCCTTCTCTATTTTGGATTTTGTTCCTTTTTCCTGTTGTTTGTCTTCATCTTTATCTTCAATTATCTACAAGAGTTCTACTTTGCTAGTGTTCAGCTACATATATTTCATAAGGTCATAATGATTGTTTGCATAGTTTTTCTAATTAAAATTTATTGATTAACAGACTACTTAACCTTACATGTTTTGGGATTATCCTTGTTGCGGTGTTATTCTCATCGATGTTTGACAATTAAACTTCTTTCATCATTTTCTCCATCTGTAAGTGATAAGTAAGAAAAAATTAAGCTACAGTAATGTGTACAATACAAGATTTCTCATTATATTTATTTCAGAACTATTACCTTTTTAGTTGGTTTTTTTTTTTTTTTTTGCTTATCGGTGGTAATGATGGTTGAACTCGTCTAAGGATATCAATCGTTGAATTTAAACAGTCATTATTCTGTACAAAACAACACAAGGTTGTAGTAAAAAAAATTTGGATCAATTACATAAAAGTTATACATACTTTGATGTCAATGTTTACCGTTTTATCCGCTTGTTTTATTCTAGACCTTTGCAGCTCTGCGTAGATTTCTTGTTCATTAACTGAACAAATGACTCGGTTTATCTCTTCGTCTGCATCCTGTGTATCCTATTCTATTATTATTCACAATTTTTAGTAAATAAATAAAAGGTTTGCAACTATTTTAAGGTATGTTGGTGATACAGTAACGTGCATGTTGGTCTCTTGTCTTGTCCTGTGGACGATTCCAGATCTTTGTTAAATGTCTTGGTTGACCGTTTTTCTTGATTTTGGCTGGCAGATTTTGTACTTGGATTACTTGTTCCATCATCATCATTATCATTATTTTTTCTACTGGACATTTCGTTTGTAACTGAATCTAAATCAAGATTTTTTTCTTCCATTTGTGCTCTTGTTCTTTTTCTAATTTGTCCAGTTCCTCCTCAAACTCGTTTGGTCCTTGGTTCAAAGATAGTGTCAATTGTTGGCTTTTGATAAATATCAAATACAATGTAATTTAAGTATACATACCATGAAGACATTGCTAGTGGATGGTTTGTCGGTTCCAAGATTTTGATGTCAATAAGGCCAACGAATTTGTTAACTGTTTTCTGAAGATCCATTACTTGTTTGTTCATTGTGTCCTAAACATTCTGTAAGGACACGACCATCTCATTCATTTTCTGACACAACATTTCTTCGATTTTTTGTATCCTTGATACAATATGTTTTATTCCTTCTGAATCTATTCTAGATGTTGGTCCTTTATTGATTGAGAGATTAACAACTCTCTCTATTGGTCTACTTCTTTTTAATTCATTTTCTATCTCTTTGACGATTTTTTTTCTTCTTCAACGAAAGAAACATAATAAGGCATTTTCAGTTCTTCTTCTGTTGCTATCAACGGACATATTTCAAGTTGTTCAATGAAAAAAAATTCATATGTTATGTTACTACAGTAGTATTTAAGAATTATAAAAAAAGAATAGGAAATTTCCATACCCTGGGTGAATCAAAGACCTTTTATTTTTTGTCCTTCCATTTTGGTTGTGTGTCTACAATCCAGTTGACTATTCTTTTAACCTTTGTTGAAATCCTCCTTGCAAAAAAGTTCGATGGATTGCTCAACGTTGGTATTATTTCGTACGCCCACGCCAATATTGGGAAGATAAATCCTCGCATTGAAATTCCCGTTTGACCTTTGCTTGCGACAACTCTATTCATAAACACTATGAGAAGATCAAATACTACCCTCCCCCACGGGTAGCTATAAAAAAATGCTTCATCATCGACCATTAAGATATGTTCCCACTCAATCTGCAGGTTTTCTTGTTTTGGAATTAAAAAACTTTCTAAGAAATATAATTTTGTCATTTTTAACCGGTCACTGTTAGTTCCAGCTTTACTGACATTGAACATTATATTCAAGTATTGCCATGTGACCGACTTCAAGTCCTCAAAATACATATTTTTCAAATGCCCTTCTACCTTAAGTTCATCTTTGTTTATTTTTGGGACTTTCAAACAGTTTAGTCCTGTTATTAATGCAAATTTCCTTAGTCCAAATTTTAACACTCTTCCCCCTATTAAGAAGTTTAATTGCTTGTCAGACTTTGGTTTGCACATTTGTTGGATTAGGTGTAGTAGTAATTGGGATGATTGGTTAGTAATTGAAAAGTCTAAGAAATGGCCGAAAACCCCTTCTCTAAACCTAGCTATCAAGGCTTTCCCTAAATTTTCCTTCACCTTCTCTAAAACAGTGCTCTTAGTTTGGAGATTTATTTTGAGTGGTTCATTCCTCCTAGCCGAGCACATTAGATATAGGGAGTCTTAAAACAAATATAGTGTATTTTAGTTAGCACTATTTCACCTATGAGTACTGATTAACAAAGAACAACTTAAGAAGTAGGCTTCCAAGAGTACAAAACAACTAGACCAATAATGCAATATTTCAAGACTGCACTATGAAATAACAATAGTAAAGCGGACAGGGTTATTCATCAATTAAAACCAAACGCATGATACTTTGATTCAGTAAAAAACAGATACACGCTATCAGCCAGAAGAATACAGTGTAATTAAATAACATGTAATATCAAGTATACCCAAGTCTTTTTACATGTGAGTACAGCTAAAACATTAGGGTTCCAAGAAGACCCATGCAGATTTCACTCTTAAAAAACAGACACAAATTTCACTAAGTAAAATACAGTGTAATTAAAGAACATGTTATATCAAGAATACCTCATTCCTTTCATCCGTCATAGGGGCCTTCCCCTTTCTTCTAGACGACTTAGCACTGGTGTCCTTTGGTTGTTCTCTTTTGACCTATGAAATCATAATAACCAAGATTAAAATAAGAAATACAGAGTATTTTAGTTAGTAGTTTTTAAATTATGTTTTACAACGTACAAATGTACCTTCTCCCTCTTGTCAGCTTCAGGGCTTCAATCAAACCAAATATTTTTATGATAACAAACTCAAGTTGTAGTACTAATGATTTTTTAGTGTTTCACAGTATTTATTTTGTAGAGTTCAGAAAGACTATTTCCATGCATCTTGAATTGTTTGAATCGAAGATCAATCGACAAAGATATGAGTAAAAGAAGATTGAAAGATGAACAAATTAATTTTGACGTGTGTCAAGTTGTGGAAGAAAGATGAAAAGAAAAGTTATCCCTATTTAATCTCAACCATCTATTCTTTTAACCTAGATCCAATGGTTTAGGTTAAACCCTACTTTTTTATAATCAATCATTTCTTCATCTTACTAGCCACAATTTTCTTGAAAAAAAAAATCTAGCAACCTCATAGAATTCAATCTATCGTCCAAGTGCTCAAAAAGGCTTGATTCTTATCATTCTTCTCAATTTTTGTAAGTGTAATTGCTGAGAAAAAGTTGTTGGAGTGTTGTGAAGCAAAACTTGTTAATCTTACCTATTTAGATGTGTGAATCTTACCTGTTTAGAGGTGGAGTGTTTTCGCTTAGTTTTTTTTTTTAATTTTTGTATTAAAGTGTGGGTGTACCTTGGGTTGTGTGAAAAAGAAATTGGTTAGATCTTGAACCAGTGAAAAGAATTTGGATTTCTCTTTAGCCTAGGTAGAAAAAGAGGATCGTGTAGGTTTTGTTCTTACCTGAAAAAAAAATTCAATAAAATGACCAAGAAGCTTGGAGAGTGGACGTAGGCACGTTACCAAACCACTTTAAATTCGGTGTCATCTCTTCCCTTAAATTACATTACTTTTGAACTGTTTATTTTTAAACTTTTTAGATTGCATGTTAGGTTTATCTTGTTTTTGCTTGTAAAATTAAAAATTGGTAGACAACCCTATTCACCTGTCTCCTCTAGTGTTGTCATTAGATCCTACAATTGGTATCAGAGCGGATAGCTCGAATTTTTGTTTCAAAAAGTGTTTTAAAACATATTTTTCACTACTATGATTTTTTTTTATTAAATCTGAATTTCAAAAAAAGTTTGAAAATCTATAATTTAAAATTCATTTCACTAGAAATCTAATTTCTTAGAAATTTGTTTTTGGAAACTAAATTTTCTTAAACTTTTAAATCTATATTGTTTACGAAAAGAAACTCTTGAAATTTTTTTATAAATCAATTTTGAAAAGTGTTCTAATTTGAAAATCTTTTGAAAAGTATTGTGTTTAATCATTTTTAAAAATTAGTTTGAAAAATTAATTGTTCAAAACTTAATTGTTCGAGCTTATGGCAAACATTGGAATAAATGGGTTCATTGAGGGTCAATCGGCCACTAGGCCACCTCTATTTTATGGAAATAATTATGCTTGGTGGAAAACTAGGATGAGAATTTACTTGATTTCAATTAACTACAATTAGTGGAAAATTGCCTCAAAGGTCCTTTAGTTCCAATTAAGTTAGTTGCAAATAAAGATTTGACTAAAGAGGTCACTAAGGAAGAAAATGAGCTAAATGAAGAAGACAAAAAGAAATTATCAATAAAGGCTAGAGCCATGAATTGTTTGTTTTGTGCTTTAAGTTCTGATGAATTTAATCGAGTCTCTGCATGTAATTCTGCTAAAGAAATATGGGATATGCTTTAAGTAACTCATGAAGGAACTAATCAAGTTAAAGAGTACAAAATTAGCATGCTTGTTCACAGTTATGAATTATTTAAAATGGATGTTGATGAGTCTATCTCTGATATGTTTACAAGATTTACAAATATTGTGAATGCCTTGAAAGGATTAGAAAAAATATACTCTACATTAGAAAATGTGAGGAAGATTCTTAGGTCGTTGCTAAAAAGTTGGGAGGCCAAAGTGACAACAATTCAAGAAGCCAAAAGAGTTGTCAAAACTACCTTTGGAGGAGCTTGTTGGATCTCTCATGACACATGATATCATCATAAAATGAAATATGGAAGATGACGTCAAAAAGAAAAAGAGTTTGGCATTGAAGACTACTTTCAGTCAAGATGACTCTGAAAGTGAAGATGAATTCAATGTTGAAGAAGTTTCCTATTTGACCAAGAAGTTCAAGAAGCACCTCAGGAAGAGAAATTTCTTCAAGAAAAATAATGGTCAAGATGTTAAAGGAGAAAAGAGTAATAGAGACTCAACCATTTGCTATGAATGCAAAAAACCTAGACATGTCAAGTATGATTGTCCTCAACGAAAATCGTCTTCAAAGAAGAACAAGAAAGCCATGAAAGCTACATGGGATGAAAGTGATGAAAGTGATGTGTGATAGTGATGAAGAAGTAGCTGACAAAAAATGTTCTATGGCTTTTGGAGATGAAGATGACGACAATGAGGTAAGTCTTGAAAATCTTACTTTTGATGAGCTTATAGATACTTATAATGAGATTAAAGATGAATTTAAAAATTTGGTTGCAAATATATGTTTCTTAGAAAGAAGAATACTAGGTTAGCTAATGAGAATAATGACATACTAATTACGCTAGATAGCTTAAAAGAAGGAAAATGAGACATTAAAGAAAGATCTTGTTCTATCCAATTTAAATTCGAATGCTTTAAAAGAGGAGTATCAAATTTTAGTAAAAGAAAATAAAGATATATCATCCACTCTTTTAAAATTTACAAATGGGCAAAAGAACTTAGATATCAAGATGGGTAAGCAACAAGGCATCTTTGATAAAAGTGGTTTAGGTTATAAACTAAATAAAAAGCAAAGAAAATTTAAAAACTACTTTGTCAAAGAAAACAATATGTCTTCAATCATTTGTCATGCTTGTGGAAAATATGATCATAAAGCCTATCCATGTAATTTGAAGAAGTTTGACACTTTAAGTAAGAATAAAAAAAAAAAAAGATGGATTCCTAAATTTATGCTAACTAACCCCCAAGGACCCAAACAAATTTGGGTACCTAAGGCTATATCTTGAGAACTATTTTTTGTAGGTATGTTTGAGATCCACGAGAAATAAATGATACTTGGACAGTGGATGCTCAAAACACATGACTGGAGACCACACAAAGTTTGCATAGTTAGAAAAGATGGAGGATACGTTACCTTTGGTGATAACAAAAAGGGTAAAATTATTGGCAAAGGTAACATAGGTAATGGTTCTAATTTTTTTATTGAAAATGTCTTACTTGTTGATGGTTTAAAGCATGATTTGTTAAGTATTAGTCAATTATGTGATAAAGGTTATAGAGTAATTTTTAATGATAAAAATTGTCAAATTGAAAATGCATGTGATGGAAAAATTTTGTTTATGGGAAAAGAGATAAAAATGTTTACACTGTAGACTTAGTTGATTGTCCCATGGTAGATAATAAATGTTTGTTTGTTTTGCATGATGACTCTTGGCTATGACATAGAAGGCTAGGCCATGCTAGCATGCATTTAATTTCAAATATTTCTAAAAAATCCCTTGTTAGAGGTCTTCCAAAACTAACTTTGAAAAAGATAACGTTTGTGATTCTTGTCAAATGGGTAAACAAACTAAGTCATCTTTTAAACCAAAGAAAATAATTTCTACTTCTAGGCCTTTACAACTATTACACATGGATCTTTTTGGTCCGACTAGAGTTGCAAGTCTAAATGGAAAACATTGTGCTTTTGTCATAGTTGATGATTTTTCAAGGTTTACTTGGGTTTTATTTTTATCTCATAAGGATAAAACTTTGAAATCTTTCATTACTCTTTCAAAAAGAATTCAAAATGAAAAAGGTTTTATGATTTCAAAAATTAGAAGTGACCATGGAAAAGAATTTGATAACGTTTCTTTTGAAAACAATTGTGATGAAAATAGTACTTCTCATGACTTTTCCTCTCCAAGAACACCCCAACAAAATGGTGTTGAAAGAAAAATTCGATCTTTACAAGAGTTAGCCACCTCCATGTTGAATGAATATAATTTACCAAAAATATTTTTGGGTTGAAGCTGTTAATATTGCATCTTATATGATGAATCGAGTTTTAATAAGACCCATATTGGATAAAACCCCGTATGAGGTTTTCAATAATAAAACTCCAAATATCAATTATTTCAAGGTCTTTGGTTGCAAATGTTTCGTTTTGAAAGACAAAACAAAACTTGGAAAGTTTGAATCCAAAACTAACATTGGCATATTCTTAGGATATTCTACAAGTAGTAAAGCATATAGAGTCTTTCATAAAAGAACTCTTGTAGTTGAAGGGTCAATGAATGTTGTTTTTTATGAAACATGTGTGACCTTAGGTAAAGTTTCAATTAGTGATGAATTAGAAAAGTCACTTGATGTTTTAAGCATTAAAGACAAAGACTCGAAAATAGTGGAGAAGAATACTCAAAAAGATCAATAGGAAACTCTTCCTCAAGATTGGAAATTCTCTACTCATCATCTTCAGGAGCAATAATAGGTGATGTAATATCGCAAGGGGTCAGAACTCACTCTTCTTTAAATGCATTAAATAGTATTGCTTTGTACCTAAAATTGAACCAAAATGTTTTAAAGATGTTGAATCAGATGAGTTTTGGTTAATTGCTATGCAAGATGAGTTAAATCAGTTTGAAAGAAACAATGTATGTGAATTAGTTTGTAACATCCCAAATTTTTAAGGTAATTTGAAATTTTATTTGTCAATTATCTTTTTGTTTGTTGGTAAATTTTAATTTTGGGATTTTATGTTAGATTTAAATTTTGGAGTTAATTGTGGAAATAATTTTATTATTTGGTTGTGTTTTGGTTTTATTTGAGTTGGAAAAGAAAATAGAATTTAATGAGGAGAGAGAGAAAGAAATTTAATGAGGAAAGAGGAAAGTGTGGGAGTTTTGAAAAGAAAAAGGAGAAAAAAATAATAATAATAATAGTAATAATATTATTGATATTATTATTTTATTATTTAATCACTTCGGGTCGCGTGCACCATCTTCACCATCTCCATCTCTCCCTTTTGAAACCCTAGTTGCCGTTCATCTCTCCTTCTCTCTCCATCGGCACGCCCGTCGTTGCCAGCAGCCACAGATTTCTTTTCCTTTCGCCGGAAGCCACCGTCTCTTCTCCATTAACCGCGCACCACGTCGGACGTTCCACCGAGCCACGCCCCGCTTCGTCGCCTAGCCACATCGCACGCCCCATCTACGGAAGTCAATGTCAGATATGCCTCGTCGCACGCTGCCATTCGTGTTGAAGCGTCGCCATTCCTTGCCGAGAGTTGAGTCATCGTTGCAGAGCCCCAAGCTGCGAAGCGACGTCAAGCCGAGGAGCTCTGTCGCACCACCCTTTGTCAGCCGCGTGCGCTGCCCCTCATCGCGAGCCGAGTCGAGCCAAGACGTCGAGCGGAGCCGCTTTCTGTCGCTTCCTATCATCGCTGCCACTGTTGTTCGTTGGTTGTTGGGTAAGGTTTGTGAAGAATTTAATTTGGGTTTCAAAGTACCCAATGAAGTTTATTTGAAGATTTCCTTGGATTATTTGGGTATTTTCTTTATTGTTTGAAGGTTCAAATTGAAGTTTCAATCAGGGTTATTTGTGGTGCAATCGCCTTGGTTTTCATCTTGAGTGGTGAGTTTGGAATTGGTTAGTGAAAGGGTAGAGTTAATATTTCTTTTGGGAAGAAATTATTAATTAAAGTTCTTGTGTGTTTAGGGTCAATTGGAGACTACTTTGTCTAAGCAAATTCTTGTAATTTGAGGTAAGGAATACTTCTACCGAATCCACGCCTTTGGTTGGTGTGCCTGTATTATGGTGTTGACTTCAAGTTTTAATTGGTTTATATTTTGTATGGATTATGCATGATTCGTCATACTGCTTACTTGTGATGTCTGTTGCATGAGAATTGTTTGGTTATTGTGATCACAATGTTTTGGACTGGATTTATTTGGTTACAGTTTATGTTAACTTTACCTAATGATGAGTCAGTTAGCAAGCCTGTATGGCGATTTTCTCTGACAAGGCCAGTTACAAGCCTGTGTGGCGAATTTGTTTCAGAAGGTCGGATAATAAGCCTACGGGTGTTCCAACGTATCTGTTCTAGAACGATGAGTCAGCTAGCAACTGTGTGGCGATTTGCTCTGACAAGGCTAGTTACAAGCCTGTGTGATGAATTTGTTTCTGAAGGTCGGATAATAAGCCTACGGGTGTTTCGACGTTCCGTTCTGAGGGAAAGCCTGTGTGACGATTTGCTTTAACGAGATCGGTTGCAGGCCTGTGTGGCAATCTGTTCCGACATATTTGTCTGTACTCAACCACCCGACTGTGTGTCGTAAAGTACAAGTCATTAGGAGGAGTTAACGGTCACCCAATGGAGTCAGTAGTGGGTTCCTTACTGAGTATATTTTATACTCATCCTTTCTATGTTTTATTTCAGGCAAAGGTAAGAAGGGACTGACTAGGGGCAAGTAGAACCAGTGACCATATCAGGGAGGACCAAAAGACCTTTTTGCTTCCGCTTACGACTTTTTGGCATTGTTTTCTTTACGATTAAACTGTTTATTTTTACTTATCGTAATGATTTTGGTTTAGAAAACTATTTTAGGGATCCCGTTTAGGTACTTTTCTTTTTCATAATTTTTGGTTGATTGATCGTTTTGATAAACTTTTTAATGATTATTTTGATTAAATAAAAATTATCTGTTTCGTTTTATTTTCATCTTTCAAAATTGATTTTAATTGTTTTAGATAAAGTAACGACCACGGGTTATGGTTGAAAATCCGGTGCGTTACATAGTCTCTCGTCCTAGTAATCATCCTGTTATAGGTACTAAATGGGTATTTAGAAATAAAATGGATGAGTCTGGTAATATTGTTAGAAATAAAGCTTGGTTAGTTGCACAGGGATACAGTCAAGAAAAAGGAATAGATTATGAAGAAACTTTTGCTCCTGTAGCTAGACTTGAATCAATTAGAATGTTACTTTCATTTGCATCTTATAAAAATTTAACCTTATTCCAAATGGATGTAAAAAGTGTCTTTTTAAATGGTTTTATAATGGAGGAAGTTTATGTTGAAAAACCTCCTGGTTTTGAAAGCTTTGATAATTTGAATCATGTTTTTAAATTGAATAAGGCTTTTTATGGTCTTAAACAGGCTCCTATAGTTTGGTATGATTGTTTAAGTAAATTTCTGCTTGATAATGGTTTTAAAATGGGACACATTAACACTACACTCTTTATAAAACCTAATAAAATAATCTCTTGTTAGTGCAAATTTATGTGAATGATATTATTTTTTGTGCCACAAATCCTTCTTTATGTGAAGAATTCTCTAACTATATGCACAATGAGTTTGAAATGAGCATGATGGGAGAACTCAAGTTATTTCTTGGACTTCAAATCAAACAACTTGAAGATGGAATTTTCATTAATCAGGTAAAGTACACAAAGGATCTACTCAAGAGGTTCAAGTTCGACAATGCAAAAATTGCAAAGACTCCAATGAGCACAACTACAAAACTGGATAAGGACGAGAAAGGTAAACACGTAGATATTAAAGCCTATAGAGGTATGATTGCATCCCTGTTTTACTTAACTGCAAGTAGACCTGATATTATGTTTAGTGTGTGCATGTGTGCTAGATTTCAAGCATGTTCTAAAGAATCACACTGTAAAAAGAATATTTAAATATTTGCTTGACACTACCAACTTAGGTTTATGGTATCCTAAGAATGCATCTTTAGATTTGATTGTTTATTCTGATGCTGATTTTGCTAGTAGTTTAACTGATAGAAAGAGAACTAGTGAAATTTGTCATTTTCTAGGAAGCTCATTAGTCTCATGGTATAGTAAAAAGCAAAATTTTGTTGCAAAATTCTAGGAAGCTCATTAGATACATTGCTATTGCACGTTATTGTTCTCAAGTTTTATGGATGAAACAAACATTACGAGATTTTCGTTTAAATTTTGAACAAGTAGCTATCTTTTGTGATAATACCAGTTCAATAAATTTAACCAAAAATCCTATTCAACACTCTAGAACAAAGTATATAGATATCAAACATCATTTTCTTAGAGAGCATGTACAAAATAGAAATATTTTAATTATATTCCTACAGAAAATCAAGTAGCATATATTCTCACCAAAGCATTAAATGAATAAGCATTTTGTAAGAATAAACTTTCACATGGGATCATTCGCATTTGATTGCTAATTATGGTTGATAGGGGGAGTATTTTTTTTAAAATGTATTGTTCAATTAAGGGAGAGCATTAAAATTTATTTATTTAATATTTTTCTAAGTTATGCATGAATTCAGAAATTAAGGAGGAGCTAAAACTTACTTATTACTCCTTTTTGGTGATAACAAAAGGGAGAGAATATTTTTTAGGCCGTAAGAGCTATTGGGTAGTTTGTCATCATCTAAAAGGGAGAGATTGTTAGCTTTAGGGCTTCAACCAAACCAAATATTTTGATGATAACAAACTCAAGTTGTGGTACTAATGATTTTTTAGTGTTTCGAAGTATTTATTTTGTAGAGTTTAAAAAGACGATTTCCATGCATCTTGAATTGTTTGAATCGGAGTTCAATCGACAAAGATATGAGTAAAAGAAGATTGAAAATTAATTTTGATGGCCGGTGACATGACAATGACGTGGCAAAGATGGATCAACCATTAGAGGACATGTGTCAAGTTGTCAACCATGAGAGGACATGTGTCAAGTTGTGGAAGAGAGATGAAAAGAAAAATTATCCCCATTTAATCTCAACCATCCATTCTTTTAACCTAAACCATCTTTTAACCTAGATCCAATGGTTTAGGTTAAACCCTACTTTTTATAATAAATCATTCTTTCATCTTACTAGCCACTTTTTTCTTGAAAAACAAAAATTCAACAACCTCAAAGAATTCAATCTATCATTCAAGTGCTCAAAAAGGCTTGATTCTTATCATTCTTCTCAATTTTTGTAAGTGTAATTGAGAAAGTTGTTGGAGTGTTGTGAAGTAAAACTTGTGAATCTTACCTATTTAGAGGTGGAGTCTTTTTGTTTAGTTTTTTTTTTTTTTTTTTTTGGATTTTGTATTAAGGTGTGGGTGCACCTTGGGTTGTGTGAAAAAGAAATTGGTTAGATTCTGAACCAGTGAAAAGGATCTGGGTTTCTCCTTAGCCTAAGTAGAAAAAGAGGGTCGTGTAGGTTTTGTTCTTACCTGAAAAAGAACTCAATAAAGTGACCAAGAAGCTTGGACAGTGGACGTAGGCATGTTGTCGAACCACTATAAATTCAGTGTCATCTCTTCCCTATACTTACTTTACTTTTGCATTGTTTATTTTTAAGTCTTTTAGATTCCATGTTAGGTTTATCTTGTTTTTGCTTGCAAAATTAAAAATTGGTAGACAACCCTATTCACCCTCCCCCTCTAGTATTGCCATTAGATCCTACACTTTTTTTTGGTTGCTTGTTTTTTAGTATCATTCGAAGAGTCTTCATCTATCTCTATACTCTCCTCTTTATTATGTGATGTATTGTTTCAGGTTCTTGTTCTGCTTCTTCGTGTATTTTTTCTTGCTCTGTTGTATCATTTTTTGAATGTGTTGAATCCTATGAATTGACATCAAACATGGGGTAAATAGTCTTATGAGTACAATCAAATACAGTGTAATTTATAGGAAAAAATTATAAAATACGCATGTTATACCTTTGACTTTTTATTTGATGTTTCCTCTTCTATTTCTAGCAAATTTTGCTCTCGTAGCTCGGTGCTCTTTATTCTTTTTTTGTAAGCCTATATATCCTCAATTAGTTATCAATGATGTTATATGGTTAAAAGTATTTGCAAAGAGATTTGAATTACCAGGCTTTTGATTCTTGGCTTTTTTGGTACTGTTGGTTGTTGTTCCTCTTATTTTCTTTTCATTGTTTTCTTTGGGCTACGTTTAGTTGTTTGTCCTCCTGTCATTCTGTACTCGTTGTCCTGTGAAATATAAAGTTCATCTTATCATGGTTATAAACATCCAGATATGCATATAAGTCGATCAGTTCTATTGATGCAATTAGACATACCTCGTCGAAAAAGGTCAAGTCTATTAGTTATTTTGTTGAACTTCTTCTTGCACCAATTTTCCAGTAAACTTTAATCTTTCACTTGACCGAACTTCCTTTATATTCTTACGCATAACCTTAATACTCATTTAAATTAATAACGAAAAAAAAGAAAAAAAATATTTGAGTGCCGTAAAAAAAATTTCTGTAACTATTTCCTAAAATCTAGCAGAGATTATGAAGATATAAGATTTGTTTTTTTATTAAAAAAATATATTCTATTTTTTCAAATATGAATTTCAAATGTTTATATAATAAACACGGAAAAAGATTTACAACTACAGTTCACCTTCTTCAAATATCAACATACATACTGATTTTCATAAAGGAAATTTCTATGGAGGTTTTGAGTTTAGTCCCGTTGTTTGTGTTGTCGAATCTACTCAAGTTTTTCTGGAGATGCGTCTGTTGTGTTGCAGATTTTTTTTTCTATTTGGATTGAAGAAGGCGGTCTGGCTTCGAGGAAGGTGCAATGTTGTTTGGCTTTCGAGGAGGAGGAAGAAGCCGATGAAAAAAGTGAGGTTGTTGATTTTCTAGGAGGAGAACGGGATTGATTGGCTTCTCAAAGAGAAAGAAGACGATGAAGTGAGCATTAATCCTTTGCTTCGTTGAAGAGGAAGAAACCTTGAAGACAGGAAGATGCCGAGACTCTATTTGAATTTCTTTTGTCAGAATTAATTAGGGTTTCAATGAAATTTTTAGGGATTGATTACTTGGGCATTGTGTGATTAGATTGTCTGCGAATTGTCCTTACTTGCTTGAAACTGATTGATAGAGATGTGATGCTCGACTGCTGTGTAAGGTTTGGGGAGTGTGAAACAATGATGAGGTATTTTAAATTTGAAAGGATTGTATATTTGGAGGTAATGGTTATTGATAGTAGGGGTAGTTTAGACCATTTTATTTATTTTATTTACAAGTTTTTACCCTTTTTCCAATTTTAATTTTTGTTTGCCATTTGTCCAAATAAAACCCTTAAATTTGCTATTTATCTTGTCACCCCATTATGTTATTACTTAATCAATGAAACATTACTTGAAACTAACTATAACTAATTTTAAGATTTGTTGAAAATACACAATGCCAATTTACACTTGTTAAAAAAAATGAAAATAAGATAGAAATAGACTCAAAACTTACACTACTAACAAATAAATAAATAAATAAAGAAGAAAAAATAACTCGTTAATTTTGAATTTGAATGTGAACATCATTGTCTATAATAAATCAAGAAAAACCAACAAGAGCTCGTTAACATTAAATTTAAATATGAACGACATTGCCTATAATAAATCAAGAAAAAACAACCAGAGCTTAACTCAGCACCTATATGTACCTAGGTGCAAAAAAATTCGTTATTTAAATTCACCTATTTAAATTTATACTCAAAGATCAGCAATTTTTTATCTTTGTGCAACCGACGTGGATATGTCAAATTATACAAAGTATTCTTTGATTTTTATTTATTTGATAAAATATACTCTAGATGTTGGAATAAGTTTCTGTTATGCCCATAAAGCTTTTAAATATGAGAGTTTTATTATTATTATTATTAAAATAAAGGTCATATATAGCTATTTTAATATTTATAATATAAATATATCACCAGCTGCATGTTTTTTTAAGTATAAATGGGGATTTTAACCAATACCTTGATTCGCATTCAACTACCAAGTCTGCTACCTATACACATAACATAATTAGAAAACACGATAAATTATCATCAAAATTATAAACTTTGAAACAAAACATCATTTTATTCAAATGACACAGATATTTGAGTAAAGTATAATGGTATCATTTTTTTTAATCAACAATACTGAGTGGAGGATCACTCCATCTGAGCTAAAAAGTGTCATTTTTCTCAATCCAAAGTCAGTATCCAAACATATTGTTGGTCCATTAAATAAATTGTCTTTTATAGCCTTTCTAGTAGGGTTGAGTTAGATGTTGAATTTTGGATGACTTATTTTACCTACCACCTGTAGCTGCAACATGGACCTACATACATCTGCAACTCTTAACATGGTTATCTTTTTAAACACAAAATAATTAATGACATATATTTAAATTTACTGTCACCCACTAGTTTAAATTTTTGGATTAATCGATAATTTAAAAATAATTAACACAACAATGAGGTTCGTCTAATTCTCATCCTACTTTTTCAATTCTTAAACGAATGATCCAAGTTCGACTTTGATTAGATCCTTAGTGCAAGCGCTAATTAAGCTATCCATGACATGCTCAAAACCATTAATGAAATCTGAAAAAGGACAACGCGTTGGTCGTTGCAGCGGTAAGAATTTTACATGGAAGGTTTCACAGTCCGTAGTTGAAGGAAAGGGAGTGTACTTTTTTTAAAGTTTGTACAAAAAGTATATGAAATAAGAACATGCAATTGTTATACTCCATCAAGAAAAAAAAGAGGCAAAACTAATAGGAAGAATTTATTATACGATGAACGTATCAATAATTTCTAACGGATGGAAATGGAAATCCATTTTCTTAAAAAATTGGCATAATTTCAATTTTGAATTGACTATAATACATATAATTGGACAAGGCTACGTAACCAAAATCGGCTATATATCTTTTCTTCTTCTGTGGGGGAGTTTAGAACATACCATTGCTTGCAGTTGAAAATTTCTACAGCCTCGTCTTTGAAGCTTGAAAAGCGTAAAAGGACAGTCGAAGGAAGCCTATCGAACGAGTTGGGATATGCAACCAAAAAAAATCATTTCCTTTCACTTTTGCACATTTCCAAGTGGAAATAAACAGTGTAGAAATGGCTCTTTGCATTCACAATAATATCTGAATCACCAATTAGAAATAGCAATTCATCGACTCATACGTTTCAACAGGTTAAAAAGCAATAAGAAGTCAATTTAGAACTCCAAGAAACGGAAGGGAATGTCCTACAGCTCCAAAAAACTATTTACTAATGACACTTCATCCGTAATCCTCAAAATAAAAGGTGAAAAAAAGTTAGTAACAGTTGAGAAAAGGGCTTACCGTCAAACGAAGAAACCGAAGAAAATCAATGAGATGCTGTATAAACATAAACCAATTGCACCACCGGCAAGTAAATTATGCAATAGACGCCGATCATCTTTTGTGGGGATAAAGGCAGACTTAAATGTATTTGTTAATTCAAATATCCGAAGAGAGAGCTGCAAAAGAGAATCAGTTTAGAAATCATGATGTAAGGAAATGAAATTTATAAATAGTGAATCTTCCTTCCAGAATAAAAGACCATGTAATATTTCACTTACAAAGATATAGATTGTTGTGGTGAGCATGAAATTGAGCATAGGATATTCTGGAATGATAGAGAGAAGCCACTTAGGTTGTCCATTGGGTACATTTGATCTGCACAAACAGACCAAGAAAATAAAAATGGCATGTCTTTGATATTGGAAAGCATATTTTAAATTCCACATAAATTATTCAACTAAAGTGATCTATTTCGACCATTCTTATGAGATTATTCTGAATTCATAATCACGTCACGTTAGAAAAGAATGGATTAAATAAAGAGTTGCAATTAAATAAAATTCTTACCTCAGCCATATATGAAACTGTGAAATGTAAGTTTCAAGGGTAATCTTGCCAAGCCACCTGATGATTTAAAATAGTTAGAAAATACAACAGAATATATGCAAGAAGTTCGAAGCTTTAATATTTCCCAGTACTCCATAGATAAGAAATACATACGCAAAGAGTGTCAAAGAGTAGTTTCGGAACTGCTGGGTAAAATTCCGCAGGCATATATAAACACTAGAATAAAAAAAAACATCAGCAATAAGATACTATAAAACAGATAAAATTTAGAAGATAGAGAACTTCTCCAATACATACGTTATGGGAATCCATGATGTGTAAGGATGATACTTGTTGTATGAAATTTTGTCCAGCTTATAAATCCACTCATACCACATATAACCAACCTGGAAATAAAGAAGGCATCGAGAAACAGAATTACTAGAGGTACATTATTGTTGCAACGCAAAAGACATCATTAGTCACAAGTTCATCCAACTTACGGACAAGGCAACTGTAACGATGCACGCCTTTATAGAGACTCTCTTCCTGGTATCAGCTTCTTCTAACTTCTCCATCCATTTCTCAACCTAGTTTATAAAAAAATGATTTATTTTAAGGACAGTGAACAAAAAGAAAAACTTGTTTTTTTAAAAAACTAACAGTAACAAAAAAAAATCATAATAATAAAAAAGAATCATAACAAATTCAGGTGCATCAGTTTACGTTGGGGTGAAAATAGGCATAGATCATTCCAACAATCCAAATATATCGGTCGAGTCCAGATCTGAAATGCCATTCATGCAATTTTGGAAGTTGAGGTTTTGCAGGATCAGTATAACCTGTTAGATATCCAAGGAAAAAGAAGGGAAAGTCATCACTACGCAACAAATGAATTAGAAAAGAAAAAAAAACGAAAGGCAGAAAACCAAATGGTTTAAAAGGTTGCTATCTTTTTCAAAGAAACCCAATTATCTAAAAGTTTACCAGTATGGAAATATATCAGTAATAAGTTGTCAATAAAGTATAGCCAAAACTTTTGAACTTGTCTGAACTTGTAGTAAAGCCCAAACTTAGCATACAACCAAGCTAAATAGTTAGGTTGGAAAATAAGTTCCTAAAACAAAGAATAGCTAAATTTATAGCATCAATATAATTGGAGGACCTTGCTACTCCACAAACATAAGATTGATCAAAATACTTGAAGAGACAAAGAAACAAACAGCTATCCAAATTTCTATTTTCTTTTGCCCTCTTTTTTTCAGTAAGGGGTGTGTTCAGTACTTACCTAAAAGAAATGTCAAAGGACTCCAAAACGCATCAAAAACACCAGGAACTTCCCAAATGAGAATTACAACAAGAAAGCAAGCAAGAATCTTCGCTGCTATCACTGAGCTTTTCTCATTATACTTGTTAAAAATACCAAGAGCTCCATAAACCATTAAAGTGAAAAGTGTATGCATTGGACAGATGTAGTACAGCATATAATCATTGTTGAGAACGATACAGCAGAAGCTAACGAAGAAATTTAGCCGCCACATCATCTGCATATAATAATATAGATTAATAAAAGTTACTTGATCACCATCTCTTTTGGGCGCTGGGAGGCCATTATTCATAAAGCTTTGCACATAGAAAGAATTTTAAGCATAAATAAAAATAACCTGAGCAAAGCGAGCAACACTAAAATCCTTTCGGATATAATAATATGAAAAATTTCCAAATCCAGTCATCCAAACATATGCAGCAATAAACATGCGTATTGCATTGTATATCTCTGCAGCAGCAAAATAATGGTACATCAAGAAAAGAACCTGTAAAGAACCCACAGAGAAAAATGTTAATGGCTTGACAATAACCAAACCAAGTAAATCAAGGCATGAGCAAAATAACTGAAGAAAATATAGTATTTGATATGCTATCAAATACACATTAAGAACATAAGAACATTTGGAAATTGAATACATAAATTCGCTCAAATTAGTTAACACTTGGATGAAAGAAGTGGATATATTTTTACAACACATAAATTACATTCAAAAGCCCAAACATAATTGGGAAAACACAATTGATGAACAGATGAAAATGCATAACCAGTCTGACAAATTGACAATAAATAGCAATCAAGTACAATGGATGTTATGACAAATCAAAGTAGGCTAACTATACAACAATGCATCATAAAATCAGAAATTTTACAACAATGACAATAATATAAAGCACTCTTGGGGAACAATTTTGAAATTGTTAAAATCACTTTTGTCACATTTTCACTTGAAACACCTTTAATCACTAAAAATTAATTTAATATTTGATTTTACACTTTTAAATTTATTTCCATATCATCAAAATTAGTTTTGAATGATGAAAAGCATATTTCATAGTCATTTTGTAAATAACAAAAGTAATTTTAACCATTTCAAAGTTACTCTTATCATGCCCTAAGATTACTATTCCCAAAGAGGAAGTCACTCTGTATTACATTTACATTAAAATACAACTTGCCTGCATCCATCCTTTCCACTCCTCTGTCTGATGCCGATTAAGGTAAAGAATAGATTTCCCAGAGAATGCTGACTTGTCGCTGTGCTTTTTTAAAGATGTTGCTGCCGAAACAATGATGAGTAGAATGTACAGAAAGACAAAGAGGTCACGGCTGTAATTCTGTCAAAGAAAAGAACCATTTAACTTAACAGTATAAACAAATATCTTCTTAACGCAGGTAAAAGAAAATAATAATAAATAGAATGTTGAAAATCTGTAGCTTGAAGAAATTTTTAAAGGATTGAGTTAGAAAAATAATAGATGACACAATAAGTGAGAAATAATGAATGTCTATGCATTTCAGGCTCAATTACCAACTCATCTTAGCTATGAACAATAGTATCTGGCAATGGTCTTGTTTCTCAGATAATAGAGAAATTAAGAAATAAAAAACAAAAGCATTTCGGCAAAAAGTGTTTTTTAATAGATTGAAATGAAATTTATTTGAAGAAAAATGTTAAGCACAAATTGAAATGAAGAGGGAACAAAACTACCTTCTTTGAATCTGCCAGGATAGATGTACGGTCACATACGAAGAAATACAACAGAATCGCTCCAAATTCAGACCTAAACAAGATTGCAATCGTGAGTTACAGTTTAATTTGATATTATTGATTAATCAAGTTAAGATCAATCCTGTTAAAACTCACATTGCTCTCAAGGTAGAACGATTTTCTAGCAAGAAAGTGTCATCCAGTGTAAAAAACCTAGAGACCAGAAAAGTTAAGACAGTAGAAAGAACTTTGAGAAACGGAGTACCTAATACGAGAACATTTATGATTAAACATCCTACAGAAAATGGAAGTGACCTTATCAAATTCGTTGTGATGGATGAACTATGAATCTTTGCAGATGCTGGTCTAGCCAGACCTCCTTCCAATAGTACGGTTTGATCATCTTCTTTTACTGTCTCGCCTCCCAAGTCAGCCAGATTAATGTCTGAATGACTGCAATGCAGGAAATTTCAATCAGATTAAGCAAAATGAGCTGAATATTTATCATTTAAAAGAAAAGGAAAAAGAAATACATGGTTTGTCTTGGACTGGGACAAGTAAAAAGACAGATAAAACAAACAAGTCAAACACAAATTGAATAAGAAATTTCATTTTTTTCCCTTCCTCCTTGTTAAATGCCTATTTTCTTAAAAGAGACATTTTAACTCTTGTTATGCATAGTGATCAGAGGAATTTAACATAAATTGTTTTGGGAATAAAAAACATTTCATTGATTAAATTTGTCATAAATTGCTAATAGAAGATAAATGATGAAAACTATCACAGGCAGACAGTCACTCGACATTCAAGGAGAATCCTTCCAACTAGGTATAAGAACAACAGAGAGCAGTACAATTAAAGCTAAAAAACAAAAATTGCAAAGAATTCCTCACGCTTTAGGAGGAGCTGAAGATCTCCTATATTCAAGGAATTCTGAGTATATCCATGAAACAAAGATCGGAGATATTCCAAGAAGAAACGAAATCTGAGACATGAAAACATCCTTGTCAGTTATTTCAGGCATAAAATGCTACAAAAGTAAAATACTTGAGGCAACAAATAAAAAGAGAGGAAATAACACCAAACGATATCATTTAATGTCAAATTAGTAACAATCAAATCAATATTAACTAATTTCAAAACTGAGATAACTTTTTAAAGTAATTCCAGTCTGTCCAGTATTGTTCTCATACTTAAGCCTCGGAATACAGTGGATAATCAAATATCTAAGAAAATTATAACACGTGAACATCAACACTCATAATCTAGCACTCCTACAAAGCCTAGATAAACTTTAAAAAATATAGGATGAATTGAAAGTGAAGAAAACAAGGACAAAAACTTCAAAAAAAAAAAAAAAAAAAATCATGGACAAGTTGCATAAAGAAAATAAAAATGTATCAAGACAGGTTTCCATGAAGAAGAAGTGTTAATTTCCAGTAGATAATACAATAGCTCGGTATTCGTGGGACAGTCCATGATCTAAATCTTGAAAAGCAGGTGAGAATAAGGAGCAAAAATGAGAGTAATTTTTTAAAAAAAGACCAAAGGTGAGGAGAAACTTTGTCGGTGGAAATTATTAATTGCCAACTAAACCAAAACACGTTGCCGACAGTGCAGGGAAATGCGAAATTCCAATTTCAATCAATCAAATGAACTTAAACTGGTAGTGAACTTCACTAAACAAGAATTCGATACACATACACACCACAAAACCAAAGAATTATACAACTCTCCAAAAATCGATATCGAAGAAACGAAGGAAAAAAACGAATCGAATCAACGCAATACCTGTCCAGGAGTAATAACAGAAGCCTCCATCATCAATCCAGAGTAAAACTACAAAATGCGAAGAAAACGAAACAAAAACAGAAGGAAACCAGTTCAACATTCCAAAAATAATCAAGAAAATAGAAGAATCTAGAGTAGAAAAGCGTAGATCGAGAGAGACACACACCGGAAACGGAATGAAGAATCAAGTTGGGGAGAAACGTGAGTGTGTAAAGAGAATGCGAGAAAGATAGATGATAAGGAAAGGATCCAACACAAACAGATAAGAGAGGAGAGGAGATCCAAGCAGAAGATTCAACAATCTCTCTCAGTTTCTCTCTCTAAGTATTGCTCTCTCTCTCTCTAAAATCTTAATTGTGTATTAATCAGTTGTGGTTGTTCTGAGCGGTTGATGAATGAAGATGAAGAAGAAGGTTTGTTGTTGTTGGGACGATGGTTTCGTTGTGGTTGCCGCTCTCTTTTCACCATGATTTACATTTCATTTTCCCCTAAAATGGATAATTTTCTTTTTTTAAAAAATAATTTCTTGTTTTTCAAATTGTTTGTTTATCTTATTTAATTAATTGTGATTAAATAACTAAACAAGATTATGATCATTAATTGAGTTTTGTCTACGCGTTCCATTCGTATCAAATTGATTACCATACGCCAAAAGTAATTAGTTTTTTATTTTTTATTTTTTAAAAATTAGAAAAAGAATTCTACAAAGCTTTTTACCGTAAAAATATTTACTAAAATTAAATTGTGATTTTATTTTATTACGAAATTAATATAGTTTTTTTCTAACATGATTGTTTTTCTGATCCAAAATATATACATATATAGCAAAATTTTAATTTTTATTAACATAGATTTCAGTATAATATTTTGCTATATTTAAAATATTTTTCTTTTTAATAATTATTTTATGTTAATTTTTTTTTATAGGTTAAAACATGCCTGAGGGTCTAATTTGATCTAATTTTCTTTAAGTTTTAGAATATAAGTATTTTTTTAATTTAGTTTAAAATAATGAATTGTATAAAACATTAGGTTAAAGCTTGGAATTTTGAAAATATTCTAGGTTAAAAAATTTATTCTCTTTTCACAGCAACTCAAAGATACATTAATTGAAAAATATTGAAAATGATAAATCTCGATTATTTCAATTTAATTTTAAAACAATATAAATCACTACATTACTTTATGTAAGTTAAATGGCAAAGATTCTTAAGTTCAGTTGGTTATTTATATATTTTTAACTTATAAATAAAAAATTCAACCTTACTCGCAAAAAAAAATAGTGTTCAACTGAAAAAAATCAACTTATACATACTTCTAATCTTGAGGACTATTAGAACCTTCAACTTTGGTAGAATATGCCAATTATCGAGGCTAGATTTGTTTTCCAATATTATTTTTATTATTTTAACTTGATTCAAATATTTTTGTAGACTGGATTTGGGTATTAACCTTTATTATGAATATTTTATTACTTTATTTAGATTTTTCTAATTATTTAATTTGTCATGCATTTAAATTTTAAGGTGAGCTTTAATAAATTTTTAATTAAAATTAACAGCTAAATGCAAAAAAAAAAAAAAAAAAAAAAAATCTCTAGTTTTCAATTATTTTCTTTTTGGGTATTAAATGGTTTTAGGGTCCACAACGCGTTTTCTTTCAAACATGAAAATGAAATGAAAAGCTAATTTGTTACAAAATAATAAAGTAAATAAATATAGCCTAATTTTCCTCATTACCTGTATTCATATAAATAATTTAAATCCATCTAAAATTATAATCTATATTCAGTTATAAACTTAAAATCGTAACCACTTATTTTATAATCGTTCTTCAAATCTATTTTTTTATAAATTATCTTTGAATTTCTACTTTTAAAAATATAATTTATAATCATCAGGTTCAATAAAATCTAATATTTTATTATATTTTGTAAATATTTTTTAATTATTTTGTTATTTATAATAATTTTTTATTAATATATTAATATATAATAAATAAGAACCATGGCTCTAATTTTTTTTTAACCTTTCTACTTACAAACTTTAAAAGTGGTATTACTATAGATTTTAAATTTGTCACCTGCATTATTCTTCCACTTAATGAAAATTTATTATTTTGGAAATGGTGGAGCACAACCAAAAGAAAAAAAAAATCTAATTTAATTAAAAATAAATCAACTTTGTTAATTGATGATTACCTACTTGACTTCAAACAGTGGGGAATTAAATCAACCGAAATATTGTTTGGTAATTTAATTTTAAATTATAAAAAACTAGTTAGTCTGTTAAATTAATGCTACATTTATGTGATTCAGTTATAAGGATCAATTTGTTTTTTATTATTATTATTATTTTGTCCATCAATACTCATTTTTTACTTTTAGTTATTTATATGCTTTGAATTGAATTTAACTTAGAGAAATTTTAAAATATTTTAAATGAACATAGTGAAATATTAGTTCTAAATTATTTGACAAAAGTTTTTAAAAAATTATTACAAAAAATGAATCAATCAAAATTTCGTAATAGAATAAATGTGAAAAAATATATATAAATGTGAAGGAATTAAAGGGCATTTTCAAATACTACAATAAATCAAAATATTTATGTACCAAAAAATTTCAAATTCTATTAATGATAGACATTCTATTATTATTTATCCTTGATAAAATATGAAATTTTATTATATGTTATAACTATTTTTAGCAATTTTGCCATTTAAAATAAATTTTCAAGAATAAATGTAACTATCTCTTGTGTGATTAAATTTAAAAGTCTATATCTATGAGTTTTGAAGGCTAGAGGTTAACTCTTATGATGTTAAATCTAAAATTTGGTATCTATGAGTTTTACATGTTAGAGTCAATTGAAAAGTCACTTTTAAGTCATTTTTTAGATCAGCAAGAACTTAGTTCGATTGGCTACTCGAGAATCAAGAGGTCTCGGTTCAAATTCTCATCGTGTCTTAACTAACTTTTTTTTTTAAAAAAAAAGTCATTTTTAAGTCTAAATACATACCCAAAATTTAGTATTTGATAATGTTAAACTATTTAGGGGCTGTTTTTTTTTTCTTCCTCTTCTTTTTTAAGTCTAACTAGTGGATATTTTTGTTTTAAAACTTTTTTTATTCAATAATTCTACCAATATTTTGTCTAATTGTGGATTGTGGATTTTTTGCTTTTTAAGGTACACATGTATTGTTAATAATTTGAATTAAAGTCTAGGCTTAAATATTACAGTATCATAATCTAGCCTTCCATTTAAATACTACAACATTCATTGTCTTACAAATAAGAGGTCTTAAATGTTAAAACATTTAGTATGAGAGTCTTAAATGTTAAAACATTGTTAGCTATAGGATAAATATACATTGTTAGCTAGTACAACTAAATGATATATGATGTAAGCAAAATGTTAGTATTCACAAATAAAGTATGTTGATCATCGCAATGTGGATGATTTAGGATTCTCCATCAGTAATAACCTTATTGCTAGAGTTTTAAGAGGGCGTTATTTCAAAGATTGAGATTTTTAAAATGCTCTCATCGATAATAAACTCATGGTGTAGTATTGTGTGGGGCAAAGAAGTTTTTCGAAAAAGGGTACAGATGGAAGGTGGAAATTGGGAGACACGGATCTTGAATCTATAGTGTGGGTAGCTGCATCTGTACTTTTGTCTTAAAGGTCTCTTTGTGTGTAATCTCATGGCACTCAATGAAGATTAGAATAAGTTTGTGGTCATAAATAACTTCAAATTTTGATATTAAGGTCATCTTCAACCTGCATCCCGAATCCAATCACTCATTGGACAAAATTATTTGGAATTGTGATATCAAAGGTTGTTCCTCGCTAAATAGTGTATAACATCTTGTGTCCATCATTGAAAAACAACATGACTATTCTTCATTCAAAATAACAAATAGGGACCTTTGAAGGCTAAGGTGCTCTCCAAAGCAAAATTTTGTGTTAGGAGAGTTATTCATGATATTATATACATTCTAATATAAATATTATTAAGAAATGTATTCTCATTAATTATCTTTCTTGCAGAAAAGCTAAGAAACCACTGCCCACGTGATGTGGGGATGCAAAGTTGCAAAAAAATTATGACATTATGCATTCTTTGGGAGGAATTAACTTTTTGACGTATGCAAATATGACAGGGATCCCGTAGATTATTATTGAAGGTGAATTGTCTATCATCTTGAAAATAAGGAAGTTGGGAGAGGTTATTGATGGGATAAAAACTCATTGCAGCGGAATAAAAATAGAATCATTCTCAATTTTATTTTTGAGAAAATAAAATACATACATTGGAAAAAAACAGTAACTATTTATTGAAATAAATTGGTTAAGCATGCTTTTTGTAAATTATAGAGAAGAAGAAAAAAAAACTTACTTTTGATGCCGTCTCAAAAATCTACAAAACTTCTTATTGTAGCCACCACCAATTGGAACCTCTCCTATCCTCTGAGTAAATGAGGTTTGATTTGTGGGAACCAACTTGGATTTTTCTGTGGGAATTTGGGAGGAATAGTAGAGTGACCCTTCCATTTTCAGATTCCAGAGGTACGCTTCAACAGGCTACCATTAGGAAAGACAACTGTTGAAGATTAAC